>PVIC010015379.1:0-35603 GCA_004025085.1 Thryonomys swinderianus
TGTAGGGTGGGTTTGTTCCCATCCAGACTGCACAGAGAGTGAGTTGGATGAGGGAGCAGATGGGGATGATGTAGTTAGGTGCCCCTGATGCCAGCAACTGCCTCATCCTTCTGCCTGGAACAGTAGCCTTAAAGGCGAGCACCACAGTGACCGTTTTGGCCAAGACAGTGGAAACAGCCACTGTGAACACAATGGCAAATGTGGTCTGCTGGAGGATGCAGGTGGCTGTGTTGGGACGGCCAATGAAGAGGAAGGAGCAGAGGAAGCAGAAGGTGAGGGCGATGAGCAGGGTGTAACTGAGAGCCCTGTTGTTGGCCTTGACAGTGGGGGTGTCTCGGTGCTTCACAAATATCCCAAGTATAGCAATGGAAATTATAGTGAAACTAAGAGCTGTCCCAGCCACTGTCTTTCCCAGGGAGTCTTCAAAATCCAGAAAAGTGACTGACTTCTTGAGGCAGTGGCTTCTCTGGGTGTTGGGGTACTGCTCATCTAGGCACTTCTCACACTTCTCCATATCTAGTGAGAAATTCAAATGATCATCACTGCCCTCTCAGTGTTTCCTTCCTATTCATAACCCTTACCCCAGGATACTCTTAGTCAGTTGGGGAGGTTTCTTTTTTTCTCTATATATGAAAAATACTATGTAAGTGACAATTTCTTATTAATCCTTGGCATTTTCTTTCTGACATCATGAATGACACTTTATTGTCCTTATTAATCTGGCATGTTCATAAGAACAACTCTCTTTTTCCACAAAGCAGAATGCCTTATATCCTTGAAATAAATCTCTATAAGTTTGGTCCTGTGTTCTTATTAAATCAGCAAGCAATTATTGACAAGCCATCATGATGTGACAGATTCCATGAAGCAGGTATTATGTCAGTAGTATTTCATGTTAGGAGGTATTCAAACTATCCCCCTGTGAAAGCTTCTAACTTTAATCCAAAGTCACAAATAACTATTGCCTGAAATTGTGTAGATCCATACCTCGATGTGGAAAATACATTCTTCCATTATTTAGTCTTACATCCGTAAGCACGTATCTTCTACCGATTTTTTAAAGTTTATTGTAAATTCGTTACTTTTGCTGGTAACTCATGCATTTCCAAACACTTGAAGTATGTATTATTAATCTTTACGTCCTTAACATCATATTTGTTTTGGGTTGGTTACCCCAAGTCTCATGTAGCCATAGGTGTGCAAAGCTGTAACTGATTCGTGGTGCAATGCTAGGCTAAATCTCTAAGATTAAGGATGTGTGTGCTACATCCGCTAATTAGCCTCCACCAGATGAAAGGGGGAGGGAGGTGCTAAGTTTCTCTGTCTCTTGTCACCATTGCTGCATTGTGTGCATGACGTTGTTTCTCCTCTGAGGTGATTGTTTACCGTCTCAGCCTTGGAGACAACTGATTATGGACTGAAACCTCTATGAATTGTAATAGAAAGTAAATTTATTAATCAATTAGGATTCTATACTTATGTGTCAAGTAAGTATAAAAATATTGAAAAAAATGCCAGTGATACCAAATTGTTCTATGAATTTCTCAATTTAACTGTTGCCAAAAGTATTTCTGTCTAGTCAAAGAGGTCCCATGAATTCCTGTCTCATTCTTGATTTCATCAGTATCAGAACTTCTTTGCATTCTCTACTTGTTATTCATAGAAGGCAACTTCCTCCTATTTCTAATTTAGTCATTATTGTGATTTATTTCTAAGTTATCCTAAATATCCTATCAACTTTTAATGTCATATCAAATTGTATAATTAATAAATATAAAATAATTTTCATATAGGATATCAATACACAAACAACTCTCTATTATTCACAAAATTACCTATGAACTCTTTGGTTTGAAACTTGAGCTAGTTTGAAACTTAATCTATTATAGGACATTTACTTCATTTTATTGTATTTTTCTTTATTTCTTTAGGTTATTTACATTTTCCAAGAAACCAGAGTGTTGAAGTAGGTTTCATTAAACAAATCCAATTATGATCCTGCTTCCATCATGGTTTGGAGTCCATTTAAGTACAGAAGTGTGAAATTTGTTTTAGTAATGACGGTCAAACTTTGGCACATCACAGAAAATGTTTTTCTTTGTACTTTTAAAAAAAATATTCTCAGTAGTAGTATGCTCTTGAATGCTTATAAATTTCACCAGAGAGACTATAAGTGGCATAAACATTTCAGGAAAATATTAGTTTATAAGTACATACTGCCAATAGATATGTTGGTATGAATATATACATTTTTTCATTTAGGTTTCTTCTGTTATTTTTCTCATACATTTCTGAATTTCAAGAATATTTTCATGGATTAAAATAAACAATTTCTCATTAATTGTATTTTATTATTCTGCAATTTGTTCTTTATCCTCATCAAATTTATCAGAAGTTGCATAGGGTTTTGTTTTGTTTTTCAGAGTCTAATTTTGCTTTTATTATTTGTTTTCCTATGATTTAATTTTCTAATATTCCTTGTCATACTTTTTCTTGTCTCTTGCTAATTTTGTTTGAATTAGCTCTTTTTTTTTTTTTTTTGAGACAGGATCTCGCTTTGCAGCTCAGGCTGGCACTGAGCTCACTATGTAGCCCAATCAAGCTTCGAACTCAGCAATCCTCCTGTCTCTGCCTCCTGAGTGCTAGGATTACAAGCGTGAGCCACCACGCCCGGCACTGAATTAGCTCTTTTTGACTAGTTTTTGACAACATTCACATAGGCAGAAATTCAGTTTTTCATTATTTAAATATACACAATAACGTGTAAGTAGAGATCAGGTAAACATTTGTAGAGATAGTTTAAGTTTCATAGTTTAAGTTTTGTAGGTAATCTGAATTATAGAGAATTTTTTGTGTAATGATGTACTGTATGAAATTTATATTATTTATTTTAGTTATACAATTACTTTATATTAATTATACAATTTGATATGACATTACATTTATAGGATATTTATTTTGAATATTGAATAGAGCATTTTGTAAAACATAAGCAGCTGGTTTGTGCTGTATTTTTTTTGTGTTCACATGGAATTTATACATGGACACACTATACATCCAATCTGAGGACGCTGCATGTTACATATATAATCAATCTCACTATATAATCTAAAATTATGCTAAAAATTGTAAAATAAAAACGTGTAATGGAAAGCATAAAAAATTTGAAGCACTGAGATGATTTTAACATGCTAAAATTTGTCTTCAAAAATTCTACTATTGAATCTACATAGTAAATGTGGGAGTATAGCCATTTTGAGGATGATGGTTCTTCCTATCCAGGAACAAGAGATGTGTTTCCATTTTCTGACAGCTTCTTTTATCTCCTTTTTTGTTTTTCTAATAATGGAGTATTACTCTGTATTTAATAATAATAAGTTTAAGTCATTTATACTCAAAAGGATGTAACTTCAGGACACACTCATAAGTGAAATAAATAGGTCACAGCTGTGTAAAATCATATATTTCCTCTGGTATGAGAATCTGAAGATGTAATGGATTCTAGAATGTATGATAGATTTTGTGAAATAGAAAATATTCAAAGGGAAATGGGATGGAGGAGGGAGTAATGAGGGGTAAGAAAGATGTGATGTTAAAAAATATTAAGGAAAACAAAGCTTATGTATGTAGGGTACAAAGGGTTATGGGGTAGAAAAACGGAAAAAGTGAGAATTAAATTGTGTCCTATACTGGTACAAATTCTTAATATTGAGTGTGATCATGATGTGTATACACAATGTACCAATTTAAAGATTCAAAAACATTCTTTTTCCAAAGTGACAGTTTTAGTGCTCAGAAATACTCAGTAAGGTTTCTCTGTATATTTTTTGCAGCATCACCCAAAACTCTTCTGAATATTAAATGCTTTTTAATGATTTTGAACCTCATTTTACATTTTTCAGCTACTACAGAAATTGGGGGTATTCCATGTTCTCTATTTCAGTTGATTGTATCAAGAATTTATCACATCTATACCCACCTGATCTAATACAAAGGCTAATGAGCCTGTGAACAAAGTTTATAATAGACAAAAAAAGTATGATTCGTCCTTTGTTGTATCCTATACTATGTATAGCTATAACTTTTGCAGATTGGTGGCACCAATCATAGTTGACACCAGTATCTAATTGTTAATTCCAAAAGATGGATAATGTTAAAATTTTTAAAATTATGACAGTAAACGAGATACTGTCATTCATTACTCTTAATATAGCACCATTTTGGCCCAAAGAACTTCTCAAATCACACTTGCCATTTACAGAGTTAGTTTTCAAAATCTCCTTTTGTGTCCCTATGAGATGTGATCAAATATTCATTGAATCCTACTGTCAAGTCCCTTCCAGTGGAAAAGCAGGCAGGAAAACAGTATGGTGTGTTCTCAGCCCCCTGTTCTGAAAAAATGCTCCCTCTGGCTCTTCCCCCAAAGCCAACAATCTGTGAAAGTGAAACATCTTGAAGTTGTTGCAGCTGAACAGTGCAAATAAATATGGTTATCAAAAACTGCTGGGCGGGCCAGAGGGTTAGCTCAGTGTTTCTGGCGCCTGCCTCGCAAGCGCAAGGTCCTGAGTTCGATCCCCAGTAACCACATATAATGCTGGGTGAGGAGACACGCCCACCAACAATCAACACCGCATACCACAATGCCGGACGTGGTGGCTCACGCCTGTCATCCCAGCACTCGGGAGGCAGAGACAGGAGGATTGCTGAGTTCGTGGCGGCTTGCCTGGGCACCATAGTGAGCTCAGGGCCAGCCTGAACTACAAAGCGAGACCCTGTCTCCAAAAAGCAAAAAAACAAAACAAAACAAAAAAACTGCTGGGCATGGTGGCTCATGCCTGCAATCCCTGCACCTGGGAGGCAGAGACAGGAGGATTGCTGGGCTACATAGTAAGCTTAGGGCCAGCTTGAACTATAAAGCGAGACCCTGTCTCAAAAAAGCAAACAAAAAAACCCCACAAAAAATAAAACAAAAAAAAATGCTGCAGAAACTGGCAAGAATTATGGGAAATGTGTAAGCAGATAATGGAGTGAGAGAAATTAATGATATGTCTTTCACAGTTGTTTTTTTAAAAATATAAATGCACACTGTTTATGGAGTACACCCCAGGATGTCATCTCCCTTAATTGCCTACAAATTCCAGGAGAGCAGAGATAAAAAGCTAGTGACTGAAATAATGCTAGAACATGAATACACTGTACACCAGCACATTCCTCTACCTCCCATGCACAAATACCTCCAGCACCTGCAACAAGAAAAGTGCCAGGTACTAAGAAAGTGAGGATCTGTAAGATCATTGTATTGTTGTTAGCTTCAAAGATGTGGTGTTGGTACTTAATAGTGTTCTGCTAAGCATGATGCTAGAAGTGAAACAGAAGGAAAGTTGGGGAGTAAAGAGGGATTCTTTTGCATTTCTACCATTATGTATTATTTTTAAAATGTTTTTATTTGTACGCGTTTGCAGTTCGTGCAATTTACAATCATTTGGGGAAGTACTTAGACGTTGTTTTCCTTTTCCTAAAGTTATGTGTGTGTGTGGGGGGAACAAAACTAAAACAACACAACTCTTCAAGAACTTCTCCTCTTACCTGTGTCATTGGCAATCTCATTCTCTGGGCAGGGGGTGCAGTCAAAACAACAAGAAGGTTGTCCCTCCTGAGGGGATTTCCTAAATCCGGGCCTGCAGCTCTCACTGCAGGCAGAGCGAGGAGCCTGAGGATAATCACATAGATGTTGGTGACTTTTCTAAATTTTATTTCATCGCTCAGATCATAGTGATCAGGTTAATTTGTATACATTCACAAAGCAGATACTTGCTTGAATGCCCTATTTATTTAATGATAAATACATGACTACCCAAATGTGATTAATTAAATAAGCCATATTCCCATTCATCCGAGTTGGACACATAAGAAAATGCTTTGCATGGAAGGGTGAATTGTTAAATTTCCACGTGTCACTATTTATGACAAAGTAGGGGGCATAAAATGAGACCCAACTTGGCACAAAAAACAGGCATTTTGTTTAAAACCGCTGTGTATCCTGTGACCTCCCCATGAACTCGGTACCTGTCTCCTTGGGAATTGCCCACTCAACCAATGCAGCCACAGGTTGTATGTTTTTAGAAAGTACTGTTCTCCAGTAACCAGTCTTCTAGTCACTGCCATTGGCTTCTGCAATGACATGCTCCTGAACTCTAGCAATAGAATGATCTAATTGCTCTCGCATAGACACCACCTGCTAACAGGTGGGAGGTAATAGGTTTTGCCTTTAAACAATGTCTCAGTCTAATTCAGGGCCTGAATTAGAAAGATGTCCCCCAGCTTGGTAATAAGGCTCTCGGTTGAACTTTATGTTTGTTTCGTGTCCTGAGAGATTGTCTCAGTGGGACTTCATCAACAAAAATACAGATTTTTTTTCTCTGTCTAATAAAATACCATAAGTGCAAATTTAGCATACCTCGGTAATGCCTGAGGGCCAAGATATCATCTCCTCAGACAAAGACAACTGTTGATCAACTGTGGCCTGAGGGGAAAATTCTCCAACTTTCACCCTAAGGTCAAGGCCTTCTGGAAAATTCCAAAAGTTGAGAATGTCATACTTTGCTTCTACTTTATTTTTATGATTGATGTTTACTTGTTCTCCAGGGGGACTGTTTAACTGAATGTCCTTCAGAAAGGGGTGGAGCTGAAAAGAATACATAATCCTGTGGTGAACTGGGTCCCCATGTTAGGAAACAAAACCTAAATGTGGAAGAGTCTTTGATTTTCTCCAGTCCTTTTTCATAGTTGAACTTTAAGACAGGCATCAAATGAAATAAATAAAATATTGCAATGTTTCTAAAATAATATCTTAAAGAGAAGATAGTCCATCTAAACACATATAAATATATGGTTTACATGATGAAATTTCCACTCAGTTTTGTGATTTCACCCATACTATCTATAAAATGGGTTTATCAATGCAAAGTAAGTAAATTTATTGAAACTATCAACTGGAGCATTTAGCATATTTAGTTATAAAAAGAAATGCATATATATATTTGTCTATATATATTATATATGTTTTCTTTTTTAATCTGGAAGGTTATAGTTTGAATATTTTAGTAGCAAATTGATATAGGCAGAATACTAACACATTTTATAACCAATGCAATAATTCTGATTCATTTCCAGTTCACATATTTCTCTCAACAGTAAAATTAGTACACTATCTTTGGAATTTTCACAAAAGATTTTTGTTGAATGATTTTGAGCACTTGTGGAGAGCCCTATAAAATGACTAATAAGAACTGCCAAAATATTTTACAAAATATTACCTGCCAGGGACAGAATGTGGTAGTGTGCCCATTTCTCATTGGTTGTATTTGACCTTGTTGAAGAAGCATCTCCTGGAGGGCATGGGCCACTGCGTACACAGCATTGTATGTGTTGTAGCTCCCTTCGCTCATGGCTGTGTCAAAACGATTCGCAGGCAGCCATGCAAGAGAGGCATTGGGTGTACAGTCCCTCAGTGAACAGTCAGAGTCAGAGAATGAGCAGCGAAAATTCTCAAACCAATAGTGTGTGAGGAAAGTGTCTTCTGGGTACTTCAAGGGGGTGGCTGTTTGGATAAACTCATGGAAATCAGAAGTGTCCTCATGGTGGTGTGAAAAAATGAGACTCCCATGAAATGAATCAAGGAAGAAATTTCTCCCACGTTGGTCAGCACGCCATGCTGAGTTTGTCACCCAGAGTCTCCATGTCACTAAATGTGACGCTACCTGGTAGTTTAGATCATTTAGACTGTCAGTGTCATAGTAAATGATAACCACATTTACTGGTGCTTTTTCTCTGCTCAGGAAATCTTGCGGTTTTGGAAACCAGAGGTATGATACAAGGTTACTAGTGAGCATTTTTACAAAAGCTACACAGACTCCATTCCTGTCCATCTCTCCCCTCACATCTGAGAGGAACTGAAAACCACTGTGGCCTTCTGTGATGACCAGTCCCACCCAGGTCCAGTTGAAATGAAGCATCAAGGAAACCATGCCACGGGCCAGAGATTCATCCCTTGGAGCCATCTGGTGGAGGGAAGGAAACCGGCCATTGTCACTGAACTCAAGATCAAAACTGCCAAAGGTAAGCTAAAAGGAAAATAAAATTAGAAGTTTTGTGAAGAGAAGTGACAGAAATCTTAGACCTCAAAGATATGAAGAAACGGCTGATAATCTCAGGAGGAAATTCTCATTGCCTCATCTATTTATTAATCTCATTCTATTAATTTCTTTAGAAAATAGATGAGCACAATGTGAGTTCAGAAAGACTTTTACTTTCTTCTCTAAATCTTTGCTGATGCAAATAAATAAAATGTGGGTGATTGATAAGTCTCTCAGTGCATTGCTTTTAGAGACTTTACAGTTTGTGTTACATACAGAGCTAGTGCATCCACTGACCATCTTTATGAGTTTAACCTGAAATTGTATTCCTTCCTATTTACCCTGTCTCACCTGTGGAAATTTGTACAGTTCTAGCAACGGTCCAGCATGAGAAGAAATTGCCCACGGTGATCCTGTCAGCAGTGCTACAGACTTAGTCTCTCTCTTGCAGCTATAGTTCGGTGTCCCATTTTGTCCTGTGTACAAAGTGAGGAAACTCTCTAAAACCCTCCAGTGACTATAGAGGAAATTATGATACTCATATCCCAGAGATATGTTAGGTAACAGATGAGGATTCCTGTTTATCTCTTCAATGGCAAAAATGAAGGCTAGAACATTCTGGTAATTGTTGGGGAAAATCCTGAAAAGAGAGCAAATAATCCTTAGGAAAAAGGCTGAACACGTGATTGTGTACCACTCCAGGCCAAACCCTCATATATATATATATATATATATATATATATATATATATATATATATATATATACACACACACACACACACACATATTTATATATATATTTAAAATATATATTTAAAATATATATATATATATTTTTTTGTTTGTTTGTTTGTTTTGCTACTGGGGATCCAACTGAGGACTTTGTACTTGTGAGGTAGGCAGAGTGACACTGAGCTAAGTCCCATGCCCTTAACTAGGCCTTAATAGTTAAATGTTTTATCTCCCCAAATTCATATCCTAAGAGCCTAACTCAGAACGTGCTGCATTAGGTTGAATTTTGAGCATTTAGTCACGTAGAATTTGACTCTGCCTGTGGATGTATAAAGGATGAGATTCATGTCATTAAATCAAATGAAAGATAATTTGCTTCATATTTCTGTCATGGAAACAAACATTGACAAGTCCCCACAAAGTGGGGACTCAAGTGCTGTCTTAGTTTCATAGCGTGAATAGTTTTCAAGTTAAATAATTATTGCTTTACATACATTGCTTGTGATTTTTACACAGCAGTCTGATTTAAGACCACATTCTAAATCAAGATGAATTCGCAGACATTATAAGATGATTCTGGAAGAGATGATGCCTGGAAAGTCTTAGAATTTCCACTAAAGTAAACACATCCTGGATCCTTACCTATTTGTACTTGCACAGAAGAAAATGATGCCATTTACAGCAGAAAGTGTGAAGGAGGAAAAAGCAGTTGATAGTTACAATGGGGCTTATTAATATTTCCTACTACCAATAGTTAAAATAATCTCACACAGTAATACATCATTACAACACTCGTAATATTGCTATGACTTAGACATGAAGTTGAAATATCTCATATATGGAAAATAATCCTGGATGAGGCCTGTGGACGTGCAGACTATGATAACATCCGTGGGGAGAATGTGGAGGAGCAGAGGACCAGGCCCGTCACCACTGGGACCCAAGAAGCTCCTTTTACCTTCAGAGCTTTGCAGAAGGAGAAATCTGTCAAACACAAAGACATTTGAGACAGAAGTAAAGGGTGGACAAGAGTAAGACCTCAGGATACTAAAGTGACACTGAACATATATCTTCCCACTAAATATAAGAAAATAATTTAAGTAAAATCTAACATCTATAGCAGTGATTATCCTAAATAGGCCCTGTACTCCACATTTTCCACCATCTTGTGAATGGGCTCCCAGAAAATGACATTTTTGCCTTATTATTCCCTGGTAGTTGATTTTACAAGACTATAGCTAGAATCTTTTTGTAGTATTTTTGTAGTATTTCTGCAGATGCCTGGGGAACAGCTCAGTTCCCATGCACATCTTGTTAATACTCCCTGATTGATGGAGAATAATACGTATTTCCTTCTTGCACTGATGGAAGCTGACCCCAGTACCACATCCACTATGCAGCTTCACTACTCTTCTGCTACACCGAGCCAAGAATTTATATCTTTTTCACTTTTGGCCTACTGCCATTTACACGTGCCAAGTAGATATGTCTCGTAATTTAACTTTTGTCTAATTAGTATGTAGACGTGTCATCATTCTCTCAAAGTTGGAATTTCTTGAAACACTGTGATATATTTTTTACGTGTATTTTTTTCTAAATTTTTCTTTTCTTTATGATCAACATACTAAACATCATTTACTTATATGTTTTCTCTCTACATTGTTTTAAAATACTACAATGTATATGCTCACAGTATTTCTTTGTAGTTTATAAACTGAGCATTTTCATATTTTTTTCTATAATGAATTTTATGCAAATAACTGGTGGTTAAGAAAACTATCAAAGTTTATTCATTGCATTTTCCAAGTAATATTCTCATACTAACATATTTTTTCTATGAAATTTTTGAAACTAATTTATTTTCTGCACATCTTTAAAAAAAGGAGTATACTATTTTTTTCATTATCAATTTTCAGTTTGTGTGGTATTCAGGTGAAAAAAGTTAGGTCCAATTTTGCAATACTTAGCACGTGCCCTTTATTCTAGTCTAAATATTTCCGTTCTATTTTTATACTACCTCTAACTCATACTCTGTTTTATTTTTCATATATATATATTTGTTTTTGTTATTCTGCTATCGCCCTTCTACTTGATTAAGTGCTATGTTCTACACTGCTAATTTATTATGGATTATAAAAATAAATAGCAGCAACAACAGTGGAGATATTTTGGCATTTGTTTTGAAAATATCAAACTTTTAGCCAGGCGTGGTGGCTCACGCCTGTCATCCCAGCACTCAGGAGGCAGAGACAGGAGGACTGCTGAGTTTGAGGCTTTCCTGGACTACATAGTAAGCTCAGAGACAGCCTGAACTACAAAGTGAGACCCTGTCTCAAAAAAAAAATTGAACTTTTAAACTTTTACCTATTTTTATATAATTCACCAATTTTTGTTTTCAAAATTTTTTTCTGAACTTTATGTCCTTGTTTCATACCTAATTTATATCTGAATATACTTTGGTTGCTAGTGGTTTTTGTTTGTTTGTTTGTTTGTTGGTGGGAAGTAGATTTATGTTTCCTTCCAAGTTAAAGTGAAATTTTCCATTTTCTATTATCCAATATAACTCATGTACAGAACTTCCAATTTAAAAACTCTACATGTTTCTTGACAAATTTTTCATTTTTGAGAGTTTTTCTGATTAAGATTTCTTACAGATTTTTATTTCTAGAAATATATATACATATATATATATATATATATATATATATATAATTTTTTTTTTGAGACAGGGTCTCACTTTGTAGTTCAGGCTAGCTCTGAACTCACTATGTAGCCCAGGCAAGCCTCGAACTCAGCAATCCTCCTGTCTCTGCCTCCTGAGCGCTGGGATTACAAGCATGAGCCACTACGCCTGGCACTGTGGTATGTGGTGCTGATTGCTTGTTGATTGCTGGTGGGTGTGAGTCTTCACACCCAGCATTGTATGTAGTTACCAGGGATCGAACTCAGGACCTTGCGCTTGCGAGGCAGGCGCCGGAATCACTGAGCTAACCCTCCAGCCCTCTAGAAATATTTTATAAGTATTTTATTTGCTTGTTGGTATGTTTGAATACTGAGAAATTATATAAATCCATTACTATTTAATTTTTTGTGTGCTGTTGAAAGTAATAAAAATGTGGATATTCTTACATGTAGATATGCTTCTTATACCATTGCAATGTGAAGTTAATTTAGGGACTTTATTTATTCTCTTTTCCTCAGAAGTTACTCATGTCTGCTTCAGTCACATCAACTAGCATATTAGTGATGGTCTTTATTTTCTTTTCTGTGACTCTAAGTTAAATCTGAGAATATCTTGTTCTTTATCTTCCATTAAGTGGTAAATGGAAGCAAATACTTCCAAAAATAACTGGAAATTAAAAGAATCAAACAACTGTCTAAATCCCTAGGTTTATATGATTTTCAAGAACATTAAAAATAAACTACCTGGATGTCAGCAGACAAAATGTAAACTATTAGTAAGGTAAGAATTTAAATTATACCTGGATAATATGGATTTTAAGGCAAAATAAAGCAGTAAAGTCTTATTAAGGTGCACACCTAGTAGGGACCTGGCACTGCCACCGAGAAAGGAAATGCAGTGCACAACTGAGTCCCCATTCGGGGTCCATCATTTCCTACAACCACCACTGGGCTGGACAGCAAGGGACATGGCCTGAGTTCACATCCCCTGGCCCGTCATTGTCCACAATCACCCATTCAAAGAACAACAAAGCGCACAACATGAGTTCCTGCCCTCTAGCCTGCCAGTGCCCACCACCACCATAGGAAAGAACAACGAGGTCCACAACTCTAGTTCCTGGCACAGGGTCCACTATCACCACCAATAAGAGCAATAAGGTGCTTCACCTGAGCCGCCACCTTTACCAACTACCACCTCAGGTGGAGCAGTGGCATGCATGACTTAGATTCCTGCAGCTGCCACCGGGAAACACAACTATCTGTGGAGGGTGAACCAGGAAAAAGCCATTGCCTAAGGGTTCTAAATATTAATTAGCAAGTAAGACACTCACAATAATGATTGTACATGTAGCAACCAAGGAATTTAACCAAAAACAACAACAAAAATGAGAGAAGACTTCTAAACAAGATATAAACCCAGCTTTGCGTGTGATTATAGGGAAATGTAAGGATTGGTGAGATCAAACAGCCAGAACCTCAATCACCTGGTCTCCCTGAACTAGCAACAAAGGAAGATCTGGTAAAAATGAAATGAGAAATGACTTTGCAAATAGCAGAAGAGATAGTAACCATGGTCAAAAACATGATCAATAATTCTAAAGAACACACAGGTAAAAAAAAATAGAGGAGTTCAGGTACATTAAGGAATCCTGGCACAAGAAACAAATGGAATACATTAAGCAGATTAAAACAAATATCCAGAAGATTAAAAAAATGCACTGAAAGTTTATGCATCAGAATGCATGAGTGTGAGGACAGAAGAAGACACATAGAAAATAGGATTAAAGTGACAATGTAAGGCAAGATTTCTTAAAAATAGTAAGTGACCCAGAGAAGTAAATTCAGTAGCTGATAGATAGTTGATGCAAAGGAGAATAACAGAAGACTAATCAGAGTCAATGAAAGAGCAGCAGATGGGGCAGAGGATTTAGCTCAGGTGGTACCACACCTACCTTGAAAGCACAAGGGCCCAAGTTTGATTCCTGACACTCAAAAATAAATAAATAAATAAATAAATAAATAAATAAATAAATAATTTTAAACAACAACAAGAAATATTCCAAATGACCAAAAAACTGTTCATGGATATAATAGCAGAAAACTTCCCAAACAGGAAAATAGTTTGATATACAAATGAGTGAGGTATATAGAACTCCAACTAGTTGAGACAAAAAAATACACGCCTAGACATATAATAGTCAAGATTCAAGAAACCCTCTAAAAGAATGAACTATTGAAAGCAATTATAGAAAAGAAACAAATCAAATAAAAGGAAAGCCTATTAGGATCACACTGATACTTCTTAAAAACCCTCAAGTCAAGCAGGGCATGGAGTGAAGTACTTCAAGCCCTAAAAGAAAACAATCTCTAACCTAGATTGATGTATCTTGCAAAACTATTTTTCAGAATGGATGAGGAAATAAGATATATTGATGACAAAGAACACCTGAAAAGCTTCATGAATGCCAAACCAGCACTACACAAATTCTAAAGAGTATCCTAGAATGACACATGATGGGCACATTTCTAAGAGGGCCAATGCAGTGAAAACATTAGGCAAATAAGAAATTAAACACAAAAGGAGAGGAATTTTTTAATAACCCCAAAAACAACAAAATATCATGACACAGATAAGTCAGTACATACCAGTTACAAATAAGGATTAATATTAATGGTCTTAATTCACCAACCAAGAAAAAAAGAATAGAATTGCAGAATGGATGAAAAGCAACATCCAGGGCCAGAGATTTAGCTTGGTGGTTCCTGCACCTGCCTAGCGTGCACGAGGTTCTGAGTTTGATCCCCGGTACCACATACCACAATGCTGAGTATGATGACTCATGCTCACCAGCAATCAGTACCATACACAACAGTGCCAGGTGTGGTGGCTTATGCCTGTAATCCCAGCACTCAGGAGACAGAGGCAGGAGGGTTGCTGAGTTTGAGGCTTGCTTGGCCTACATAGTGAGCTCAGGGCCAGCCTGAAATACAAAGTAAGACCCTGTCTCAAAAAAAAAAAATAAAAAAGCAACATCCAACAATGTATTGCATAAAACAAACACACTAAATTAAAAAATAATTGCATAGATTGAAAGTCTAAGTATGGAAAACAATGCTCCTGCAAGAGGAATTTAGAAAAGAGAAAGCCATTCGATTTGCAGAAAAAGTGGATTTAAAGCCAGGAGTGATTAAGAGAGACAAAGAAGGTCACTATATCCCTGAAAAGTGAACAACTCAAAAGAAAGATGTGACCATCCTAACTACAAGTTTAAGCAAATATAAAGGAACTGCAGTTATTGGCTGCATACTTTCAAATGATAGTGCCTTGAAATTTGGGATCAATGTCAAAAAAATTCCAAGACTTCATAAACACATGGAAACCAATAACACTCTCCTGAACAACCAATGGGTCAATACCAAAAAAACCCAGAGGAATATCAACAACAGGTATATTTATATGGAGTGGTCAATGAAATATGTATCACTCAAAACAGCTAATATGATGAAACAAATTTAAACAATTAATTGATAAAAATCTTGTAAGAAAAGAAAGAATATGTAAATTAATGTAACTAGATTTAAATTCCTTTTTATCTTTTTTTTTTTTTTTTTTTTGAGACAGGGTCTCGCTTTGTAGTTCAGGCTGGCTCTGAGCTCACTATGTAGCCCAGGCAAGCCTGGAACTCAGCAATCCTCCTGTCTCTGCCTCCCGAGTGCTGGGATTAGAGGCATGAGCCACCACGCCCCGCACTGTGGTATGTGGTATTGATTGCTGGTGGGTGTGAGTCTCCACGCTCAGCATTGTATGTGGTTACCAGGGATCGAACTCAGGACCTTGCGCTTGCGAGGCAGGCGCCGGAACCACTGAGCTAACCCTCCTGCCCTCTTTTTTATCTTTTTGGGAAGACCTATTGATAACTGTAATTACACAGAGATGCTGAAATGCAATATACTGTGAAATCACATAACTATATATCTCAGCAAAGGTCTGAAAGAACAAAATTGACAACATACAGTAACCAAAATGTATTTATAAATTGGTTTCTTTCTAAAATTATCTCTTATAAGACAAAATTTAGATAATAAACAAATTTATTGTTTTATAAAGTTTAATTAGTTAAAACCACAAACATGTCCAAAGTATAATTCTGGGTGCATCAGTAAACCCTGGGCAGTAAGTGTTCTTTTAATCTTATCTTTTCAGGAAAGAGAAAAAATATCTTTAGCAATGTATATAGACCATTCTATACTAATCAGTACCTATGTATGTCCCATTATACGCATTAATATTGGGAAAATGTATTTCTTTCACATGGTGTCCTTAAAGATGTATGAGGTGAGAGCTATGTTAATTTGTTTTATTTAGTGGAAAATGTAAATAAAATCAGTAGCTCACATTTCTTCCCATAAAACACACATTTTATTTATTTATTTATTTATTTATTTATTTATTTATTTATTTATTTATTTTTGAGACAGGGTCTCGCTTTGTAGTTCAGGCTGGCCCTGAGCTCACTATGTTGCCCAGGCAAGCCTCCAACTCAGCAATCCTCCTGTCTCTGCCTCCCTAGTGCTGGGATGACAGGCGTGAGCCGCCACACCTGGCACTGTGGTATGCGGTATTGATGGCTGGTGGGCGTGAGTCACCACGCCCAGCACTGTATGTGGTTACCAGGGATTGAACTCAGGACTTTGCGTTTGTGAGGCAGGTGCTGGAACCACTGAGCTGAATCTCCGGCCAAAACACACAATTTATAATTAATAATCTTTAGTGAAATTAAATAGAAAAATGTTCTAATCAAAACATTGATATTCCTTAAATACAGAAGTAGCAGCTCACAATAGGAGCTGCTCTGCACTGCAGTCACCCAATCATCTCCTACAAATCTCACGGTAATACGAGAGACAGCACTGTGCATACACTGTGATCTGCTTTGGATGCCGTGATTATAGTTACAGAAGCTGCGCACCACGAGCATTGCCCACACCCAACGTCCATGAGAATATTGTTTGTTTGCACCAGGACTGGTTACTACTGCCCTGGAATTCTGATTCAAAAAATTAATATAATCATAAGACAGCAGAGAAAACAGAATGGGATAGAAGTGTCAGTAGTAATAACTCACAAGGTAGATTACTGGCCACAGAAAGTTAAATTCTGAAGAGGCGTAATGATTCATAAAATGTACAATATCCAACAGAAGAGTAAATATATGTATAGTTGTTAAAACTTTCCAACTTAAGGTTACTAACATCAATCATGATTGTGAAAATGTAGAAAATTTATAAACAGACTACAGATTTTTGTACTGAAAATTTGAACTAACTTCAAACACTCTATGGTTAAAGATGAAAGTATTAAAATATATTCCAGTGATGCTAATAATCACCATTAATTTCCATCAAAATTCACACTACTCTCAAGAAAAATGAAGATGAGGGTTTTTTTATAGCAATAGGAAAATTTACTTTAGAGGTTTTTCAACAGAAGAATTCTTGGAAGTTAGTGAAAGTCATGCAGAATGGATGACAAAAATTTAAAGAAAAATTATACTAAATATGTACAATATTTTAAAATATTTAAATTTTAGAATTTAATTTCCATAAATCAGAATATAAAAGAGAAATTGTATGTTATCTTTTGATTTGTATTTGCACAAATGTAAATAGATGTATTCATTGTTTCAGGTAGTTGACATTAAAAATCAGTAGATAAATATGAAACTAATTGGCTGATAATTAATGTAAGCCACTGAGAAAGATAAAATTACTTAGTACTCTCATACTCAATACAAAATGAAAACAAGTTCTAGTCATACACACTTTGAATCACAAACATGTAGGATGTTGGGGCAGAAATCTCACAAATGATAACCCAGCTTTGGTTACTTAACAAATTAGAAATTGTAGGGAGGGTGGGAGAATAGGAAAAATGAGAATCAAGTTATATCACACACACATACAAGTCCTCAATGATGAATGTGTTCATAACGTATACCTAAAATGTACCAATAAACTCCAGAAATGAATGAAATTTAGAAGGGCACTGTGTCAATTTTATAGACCTAAACACATTACTACAGAACTGAAGATGAAGCTCAGTGGGAAGGCTCAGTGTTCAAAACTCAGTACCACAAAAATTACCAGATTTAGCACAGATGTGTACATAAAATTAAAAATTAGAATGATCATATTTTCTCTACCTAAAAATTAATATATATTTCATATATTATATACAAAAGCTTTATTCAAGCAAAAATCCCTTAAAATACTTCAAATAGTTTAAGTAATGTTTGTTTTCCTAAATATATGCAACATTACTGAAGCACTGAAAATCAAATGAACTGAAAAAAACATTACAATTTTAAAAAGGGTAAAAGACAGACCATAAAATAAGACACTGTTAACATAAACGTGGAAATACATCACAGAGTGTATATGCACACATCCAGTCATATCACACTTGGAGTAAACATGAAGTGAATAATACTGTCTTACATGGCTTTTGGAGGTATTTATCATTATGTTTCTAAAGTGTTCTTCAATCATATTTCTCAAAATAAATTATAGATGTCTTAAATCCAATAATTGTATTTGGCAAAACACACTTCATTCAGAAAATATATATCCAGCTTTAATAATCTTTCTTTCTCAAAGATCTATTTTTCTTCGTCCTTGTAAAAATATGAAATTAGAAATACATTTGAAAATTAGGTCATCAAATTATTTAAACAGAAAATCAAATAGAACATCCAAGTTTGGTGAAAAATCAACCTTAACAAACCTAAGCTCTCCCCCTCCGTAGTTTGCTGTACACCAAGCTGAAATACAGCAGCTCGGTGGGGTAGAAGAACAAGGAATTCTACCTCCAAAACCAAACAAACAAACAAACAACAAACGAACAAACGAACAAAAGATCGGAGTCAAGTGTCTAAGAGAGCAAAAGAAAATCAAAGAGGGAGCAAGAGGGCGAGCAGGCGAGTGCCTTCTCCCTGAGCCGGGAGTCGCAGCACAGGAGGGGGCCCGACCCACAGAGACCATCACACCTGTGAGACTGATGGCCCCCGGAGCAGGACCCTGTGAGCTCACAGCATCCGAGGCTTTAAACACTTACAAACTTGGTTGCGAGACAGGAAAAGGATAGACGTGGTCAAGGAAGGATGCCCCGCCCACCGCTGGGAGGGACAGTGTTTCCACCGCCCAGACGGCATCTCCGAGCCCTGTAAGAGCACCAGCGGCAGGCTGTGTGCACAGCGATCCCACAGTCCCAGTTCCACATCAGCGTTCGCCACACCGTGCCTCTGTGTCGCATCCCTCCACCAGCCGTACTGAGAGGACACCCCCTTAGCCAAGCAAACCCTGTGAGCTTCCCCATCAGTGAGTTTCTGGGCCCAGCGCCACCTACAGGACCGTCGACTCACTTTGGGAGAAAGAGCACCTTTGGTTTTTGGGGGGTTTTTTTGAGCCAGGGTCTCGCTTTGTAGTTAAGGCTGGCTCTGAGCTCACTATGGAGCCCAGGCAAGCCTCGAACTCAGCAATCCTCCTGTCTCTGCCTCCCGAGTGCTGGGATTACAGGCGTGAGCCACCACACCCGGCAAGAAAGAGCACCTTTAACTTTCAAGCCTGCAGTTCCCCCGGCCGAACTCAGGAGTCAACGGGTCCACACCTCAGACAATTTCTTGTTAATAGATTTTATTTTAGTCTATTCTTTTTTTTGTTTTTGTTTTGTTTTGTTTTATTATTGTTGTAGCTTTTTTTCTTTTTCTTTCCTCCCTACTCTTCTATTCTTCACTCCTGTATAGAATATATATAATACAGTAAAGTGCAAGATAGCGTCTCCTTGTTATCTAATCTTGAAGAAAGAAAAGCTAATAAATGTAAACTTTTATTTCCACACAATGAAAGGGGAATTGGAATAAAAGAGAAATTATGAATAGTCCTGAGTGAGTGGGCAGGTAAAGGACTGGATGGAGATCCAGAGAGTATTGATCTGTCCATTCACCATTCTTATGTTTTACTGATTCTGATGATGAAGAAAATAACTTTTAAACAGCACTTACTCTGTGATATGAAAATCTTCAATTGGTTGCATCTGAGATGTACCGGTGAAGTAAAAACAGCCGTACAGGTTGAAGAAACCCCCGATGACCACATCTCCATCCTTGTACACACTGGTGCTCCTGCCTTGAAGACAGTCGTCACTTGAGAAGTGGTGCACTGTGGGAAGAAGCTGAAAGAAGAAAATGAGAATATTTAGAAATGGCATCCTATAAGTACCCACAGGTCCTTATGTCTAAAGGAAGATGAGATGGGCACTGTTAGGGAGGTGAAGAGGTATTGGGTGTTTGTGTGTGTTTATGTCGATAGGGAGGGATATACATATGAATGGAATGCACAGGATCCTGCGTTCTTTTAGCCAAGACTGCTCATGTCCTTGGAGAAGTTTTCTATCATTTCCCCTGTCGCTTTTCATCTGAGGCCTGGTGTCCCTGAGAAAAACATGAGCTGGAAAATGTTTGAAGATCGAATGCTGCACCTTCAAGCACATTTGGGATGATGCAAATGGATTGCCCCAGGGGATTAGCCATTCAGTATTTTTAAAATGACCCAGAGGGCTACAAACGCAGTTAGGAAGGTTTAGGTGCTATGTTCCCCAATGATCAAGAAAAGAAGTTACAGCCTCCCTCATCGGAATCAGTACAGCCACAAAACCTTCCCAGTATTTCCTATTCTTCTCTGAGTCATGCATACAATTAAAAACAAATACTCCCATCCACATATTTTCCCCATTCCTTAAAGAATTAGTCATTACTCTGTATTCAGAAATTCCAGATTAGTTACCCAAGGGTAATGAAGTCATACGTGACTTTATATGTAGTTGACCTACTTGTTACTTTTCAGGGCTTTCCGATGCTAATTTGATGGATTAGTATATTGTCCTAATTTGCTTCTACAACTGCATGGCACTTTAGATTATTAATTCATTTATTTCAACATATGAATTTGTTACCATAAGGCAAAGCAACAAAACTGGAATGTACTTCTGCATTTTTCACCACCAAAATTATTGAATATGAAGGCCATGCATGTGACTTGGCAGCACCAGAGTTCTTAAAAAACAGACAAGTTATTATTTATGGTTCTATTATAGTTGAGTGCACACCTTCAAGAGGTATTGTGAGGTCTTATTACAGAGAAAAGTTACTAAGAAAAAGAAATAATGAGGAACAGCTGTTAAACATCATACAAAGATTTACTATTTAGAATAGACAAATAACTTAAAAATTCAGAGTCCCCCGGATTTTAAGATCAAGTTCAAAACTAACATCTGTTATAAATTTTTCAGATGAAGAATTAAAGCAGCAAAGAAACATATAAAGAAACGTTCAACATCACCGATCCATCCAGAGATGCATGTGAAAGCAACACTGAAGTTTGGTCTTACTCTAGAAAGAATGACTGCTATCAACAAATAAACCAACAGCAACTGGTGGCTGGGCTGTGGAGAGAAAACATTCCTGTCGGTGGGATTGCAGACTGGTGCAGCCACTGCTGAAATCATTGCCGAAATTTCTCAAAAAACTAGGCTTAGAGGGCCAGAGGGTTGGCTCAGTGGTTCTGGCGCCTGCCTCGCAAGCGCAAGGTCCTGAGTTCGATCCCTGGAAACCACATACAATGCTGGGCGTGGTGACTCACGCCCACCAGCAATCAATACCAGGTACCACATACCACAGTGCTGGGCGTGGTGGCTCACGCCTGGCATCCCAGCACTTGGGAGGCAGAGGCAGGAGGATTGCTGAGTTCGAGGCTTGCCTGGGCAACATAGTGAGCTCAGGGCCAGCCTGAACTACAAAGCGAGACCCTGTATCAAAAAAAAAAAAAAACCAAAACAAACTAGGCTTAGAGGTCCCATTTGATCCTGCTATTTCCCTGCTTTATATATTAAAATGAGGAATGGGAAGCATCATGTTATGGTGACATATGCGCACCCATGTTTATAGCAGCTCACTTTGTAGTAACTAAGTCTTGGGTACAGTCCACATGCCCATCAATCAGAGACTAGATAGAAAGATGTGGCTTTTAAAAAATAAAATGGAGTATTTCTCAGTCATAAAGAATGATAGATTGGAGGGTATACTTTTAAGTGAAATATTGGGTAAATATTGCAATGTCCTCCTTTTGTACAAAACTGAAAATGTAAATAAGAACCAATTGATGAAAGAAAACGTGAAATTTAAAAATTTTCCCCCAAAATGTGTATAATAGAGGTAGGAATGTGAAAGGAAGGAAGGAAAAAGAAAATAATGAGAAAGGTAAAAATAGAAATGGGACTGTCATAAATAAGGAAAGGAAAAGGGGTTGAATGGAAGGGAGGGGAATCGGAAAGAAAGCCATCACGATACATCATAGAAATATACAAATTCCTCATGATGAATGTAATCGTTATGTAAATCTAAATTGTCCCAGACACATGAGCTTGTATGCTGTGTGGTATCTCTCATTTGAGTAAGACAAAGTGCAAACGAAGATCACAGTAAAAGAAGGATAGCAAGAGACAAAGAAAAGATCTTTTGCAAACAGGAAGCTTTCAGAAAGAGTGTGGGTGAGAGAAGAGGGTGTGGGGAAGGAGACATAAGTGGAGTAAAGTCATGCCTTGTACCAGAGCCTTATGACTAAATGGATGTAAACTTCATACTCATAATATAAAAAGGAATGAAAAAGCTGAAAATAATTTAGATAATGCATATAGAGAGGACAGGAAATGGAAAGGTGTTTTTGTAAAAGAAGCTTTACTCTTCACAGGTATCCTCCACTCAAGATGATGGTAAACTGCTTGTATAGCCAACATGCATTAATTAAAAAATGTGACAGTGGGCCAGAGGGTTAGCTCAGTGGTTCCAGCGTCTGCCTTGCAAGCACAAGGACCTGAGTTCGATCCCCGGTAACCACATATAATGCTGGGCGTGGTGGCTCACGTCTGTAATCCCAGCACTCGGGAAGCAGAGACAGGAGGATTGCTGAGTTCGCGGCGGCTTGCCTGGGCACCATAGTGAGCTCAGGGCCAGCCTGAACTACAAAGCGAGACCCTATCTCCAAAAAAAAAAAGCAAAAAAAAAATGTGACGGTGAATCTTTTCCAATCTATGGTGTTATGTTTGATGCTCTCCAGTCTTTAGCACCATCACAATGTGCTATTTTTCTCTAGTTACAGAAGCACCCTTTATGTTGTAACATGGTCTGTCCATGTCAACCACATTACATTTGTGAATTCTCGTAGTTCAGATAAAGTGATATGCACAGATATGAGGTTTATAATAACTTCTAAGGAGGTACAAGTGAATTTACAAAAATAATCTGGTGTCAAATTGGAGGTGGTTATTTCAGTACAATAGATCATTGATTTTTATAGTAGTGTCAGCCATGCCCTTATTATGTGTGCATATGAGTGTGTGTGTATGTGTGTGTGCAGTTTTATCTTGCGGTGCCCAAGAGAATATTCGTGTAAGCCCTTCAATTTAAAATCTTAATTTTATCTTATACCTCAGCTAAAAGATTGTATGTAGTAATATATTAATAAGCATTTAATATTAAAATTATGGTTTGGATGTTATAGATTCATTTTTATAGGAAAGATCTGGGACGTGTATTTTGCACTTATTCCATAGCTTTATTAGAACTAGGAAAATTTCTAATCCTCCACTATGATATGGAGTAGTGGATAGCAAGTTGGGTCATAAGTTTAAATTATTATTTAGTGATTATATCATAATATGTTAGTTTCTAGTAACTAATGTGATGATATACTCCCTTTTTGCTTCACCATTTGAACAATTAATGCATATCAAATTTACAACCTAATATTTTTCTAATATTAAAATAAAGTCCAAGTTACCATTAATGTTTACAACTTGTGCTGAATATTATTTAAAATTTGACAAATGCAAAGTGCTTCCTATTCAACCATTCTAGAGCCCCAAATAAGAACTTCCCCTGTTTTTTAAACTCTCTGGAGTCTGGTGCTGGAAAGTCCAATAGGTGTCTCTCACACTCAAAAATTTTGGTGATTGTGAGCTGTATAAAAATGTATCAATAAAGAATTCAATTTAAAAAGTTTTGAGTAACAGAATTTTGAATAACAGAAATTCCAGTTTTGTTGGCTTGCTTTAGGGTGAACAAGTCTATATGTGGTGACTTAAGAATGGAGTGTCATGCTGTTGTAGAAGCAGTTTATGAGAATACAGTTAGCTATTGAATTAACATGTTGGGAACTACTAAAAGTAGGAAGAAGGCCAAAGTGTAGAGTGAAGGAATGTCGCATATGAGTTTACTAACCTTGAGTGATGAATTTGGAATTTCTGGTTATAGAGGAATGACTGCTCCCTTAGGGAATGGGGAAAACATATAGACGGGAGCATTTTGTTTTTAACTGGACACGACTCAGATAAGAATAGGGAATAAGGGAGGTTCTGTGGTTGTATTGATTCCTGGCTGATGAGCCTGTAACATCTTTTCGTGAACTTCTGGGAACATAGTGCTTAAGTCTTCCTGGGTTTGAGTCATTCCCGGTCGTTTACAAAACCCTGATAGTGAATCCCCCGGTGCACTCCATTTGCAACACCCTAAGTGGGCATCCATGCAAAGAGCCTGCTGGTAGAGGCTTCAGAAAAAACCCACGCAGGCGGAGGACAGCATTGCAAAGTTGGTAGAAGTGATTAGACCGAAATAATAGTGCCCAGAGGTGCAGCAGCTGATCTGCAAACATTTCCCAACTTCTGTTTTCACAGGGACACCAGACCTCAGATGCAGGGCTTCAGGGGAAATGGTGGAAAATTTCTCCAAGGACCTGATAGACATTTGGCTGAAAGAAGTGAGGATCGTGCACATTCATTCCTGTGTATATACCTCCCTCCTTCATAAACACACACACAGGATGCCTGTTCACCTTCCTGACACCGCAGATCCCATCTTCCTTTAGACTTAAGCATCTGTGGATACTTGTAAGATGCCCCTTTGGATCATTCTTGTTTTCCTCTTGCAGCTTCCTCTCACACTGTGCAATTTGTCTAGTGACGACTGTCTTCAAGGCAGGAGCACCAGTGTGTACAAGGACGGAGATGTGGTCATTGGGGGTTTCTTCCACCTGTACACTTGTTTTTACTCCAGTGGTATATCTCAAATACAACCAAGTGAGGACTTCCATATCGTGGAGTAAGTGGCTTTTGAAATATATTCTCTGCTTCATAATCAGAATCAGTAATGTCTGGGGAACGTGAATGGGCCGATCGATATTTTCTGAATGCTTATCTTATCATTTATGTACTTACTCACTGAGTTCTATAATTTCTTTTCTATTCTATTTCCGTTTTACTGTGTGTGAAAATAGAAGCATTTTTTCATATTTCACCTTACTGTGTTACATATCTTCTTCACTATACCTGACCTGCCACTAAGTGACATTAACCAGTCTGCATTACACACTCCAGTAAAGGCCTGGATTGAATGCAAGGCTATGAGACTGAAGTAAATATCCACTTTATGAAGACCAGGGACTGATAGTATTTATTTATGATGCAAAAAAGGTCCAATATCTCGTCTGCTATGTATGTTGCCTCAGTTACACCGTCAAATATTATGTATGTCCTGGTCTCATTTCAGTAACTAAGTGTAGATCTGCAACTCAGGTCAGTAATGAGGGGAGAGACATTCTGTGGAATTCTGCCATCTAAATTGATTTTTATTCATATGTATTTTTCTCAGTTTTTGGATATCTCCACATCAGATCTGTAGCCAATGTTGTCATTGACATGTACAGTATGTGCAGCCAGAGGTTTGATATGACATGTGCTCCTGTGCACAAGGCGATGTCACCAGAATGATGTCTATGTCTTCTGTCAGATGATAGAGTCACAGTCCTGTCTTTACTAGCTGTCCAACCTTGGAAGTAGGGGTATCAGGATGAAGGAGGGCACCTATGGCCACAGTAGGTATTTGTACCCATCTCATATTCTTCATCATATATAAGATGTTTACTCATATTTTTGTTGTTAGGTAATTTTAGTAAGTTTATATGTTTTTGAGACAGCTTTTTATTATTTTGCCAATGTTATCCAAAACTTTTGCAGTCAAGAAATCTGGCTTGAGCCTCCCAATTATCTGTAAATGCAATCGTGTGTCATTGTAGCTGGTATTTCCTAAAATAATTATCCAAAATATGTTTGATGTGGCTCATCAGTTTCTTTGATGTTGATGGTTGCTGTTTATTATTTCTCATAACTAGTGTTTGGATTGGAAAATTATTAGGTGAAAGAGTCAGGGTTGTTTGCTCTGTATCTCCTGCTCTCTGTTAAAGTAAAAAGTACTAATCACATTTACTGAAAAAAAAAGTGGGACAGCTTTTAACATGTCAGGGATGAATCATCAGTATACTGACTGCTATAGTGCATTGCAAAAGAGTCGAGGTAGATCCTGAGTCCTGTATGTGCTAACGAGAGTTTACAGCCAAAATGCAGCATGGATATCAGGATGGAAAAGTCCTCAGAGACAACGTGAGGGTCATGGGAACCAGGCTGAAGAAAATTGAAAGATTCTAGAGGAAATATCCCAGTGGGAGTGGACATAATCTGGAGACAATCGGGATGGGGGGCTAGTCAGATTCCAAGTGTGATTAAAATAAATAGATACTTCAAGGACTGGAAAAGAATTTGTTTCTCTTCTGGGGGAGGGGCAGGCTGCTCTTGATTTTCCCCTCTTCAGTTCATGTTCAGCTACTAACTGTGTGTGTCAGTCTTTTCCCTGATCCTGGTCTGTACACAGTGTCTGTGACTGGAAATAATATCATTTCATTTAATCTTATTCCTTAAGTAGAAATCTCAGTGTGTGCCTAAGAGTACTTCAAGATTTCCTAAAATCAAAACAAATAGGAAAAGAACTTAGGAAAATAAAAATATATGGAGATATAAAGTATCTGTCTATACAGGAATATTATATCATTAAATAGAATTATAATATTTTCAAGGCATATGTCCCATGTATGCATATATGCAATATCCACAATAATTTTAAGTTAATTTTCATAATATCCTGGAGATTATATATACACACATATATATGTATATTTTTCTATATCTATATATTAGATTATTCTAACTCTATTGTGCATATTTTACATAAGAAAAGATGATGTATGTGCTGGTATAGACATCAATATCATCATGAAAATATATATGACTATAAAGTATTTTATCTTATAAAACAAGCAACACATTTTGTGATAGTCCAGTCTTGGAAACAACCCAAATGCTCATCAACTGGAGACTGGATAAAGATGTGTTTTTTTTTAATGGAGTATTACTCTGCCATAAGGAATGACAAGATTCATTCAGTGCAAATGGATACACCTGGAGGACACACTAATAAGTGAAATAAATAGATCACAGATATGCAAATACCAGATTTTTTTTTGGTATGAGAACCTATAGATGTAAATGAGTTCTACAATGGTAGTTTTTGTAAAGTAGGAAATATCCAAAGGGAATTTGATGTGGGAATGTAATGAGGGGCAAGAATTAATATGATTTCAAAAGAAAATAAAAGAGCATGTATACAAGTATTGGGGGGTTGTGGGTGGGTAGGGACGTGGGTATAAATGGGAACTAACTTGTGTCATATATTGGTACAAATTCCCCAATGTTGAGTGTGATTGTGAGCTGTATATAAAATGTACCAATAAAGAATTCAATTAAAAAAAGAAAAGATAAAAAATGAGAGAAAGATAAAATGAAAATAAGCCTTTGTAAATGAGACAGAGAGGAATTGAAAGGAGGGAAGGGAAATGGGAAAAAATTCACTGACAAGATGTTCAACATCATTTTCCATCAGACAAATACAAATCAAAATCACAGGAAATAACACTACACACAACTAAATGACCAGCGTTAGAAACACAAAGAATAACACATGTTGGAAAGGAACTAAATTCAAACTCTTATGCCCTGTTGACTGCATGTAAAATGGTACAACTGCTCAAAGAAAAACAAACCTGGGGCCTGAGGATTACCTCAGTGGTTCCGGCACCTGCCTCACAAACTCAAGGTCCTGAGTTCGATCCTTGGTAACCACATACAATGTTGGGTGTGGTGACTCATGCCCACTGGCAATCAATACCACATACCACAGTGCCAGGCATGGTGACTCACGCTTGTAATCCCAGCACTCAGGAGGCAGAGACCGGAGGATTGCTGAGTTCAAGGCTTGCCTGGGCTACATAGTGAGTTCAGACCCAGCCCGAACTACAAAGCGAGACCCTGTCTCAAAAAAAAAAAAAAAAGAAAGAAAGAAAGAAAGAAAGAAAGAAAGTAGCTGAGTCATGGTTAGTGTATGGAATCTGGTCAATGTTTCCTTCTATGCCAGAAATATGGAGTAAGCACTCTTTGGTCTGCTGTGAGGACATTAATCTCATCCATGATAGATCTAAGGGTAGAATATAATTTAACATTAATTAATATTCAAAATTCAATTTAAAGCCAACACATCCAGGGTTAGCCTCTTAGGATATGAATTGGTGGAGACACCATATTCATTTAGCAAGTAGTATTGTTCTGGACTGCAATGCAGTCATGCACTGAGTCTTCTGTCTCAGGACTATTTGCTCTCTTTCCAGCCTTATCCCCAACCATTACCAGAATGTTCTAGCCTTCATTTTTGCCATTGAAGAGATCAACAGGAATCCTCATCTTTTACCCAATATATCTCTGGGATATGAGTACCATAATTTACTTTATAGTCACTGGAAATTTTTAAAGAGTGTCATGACTTTGAACACAGGACAAAATGGGACACCTAACTATAGCTGTGGGAGAGAGACTAAGTCCGTAGCACTGCTGACAGGGTCACCGTGGGTAATTTCTCAGATTGGATCTTTGCTGGAACTCTACAAATTTCCACAGGTAAGTAGGGAAGGGAGTAGAGGGGGACAAAATCATGTCACGTTTCTTGACAGTTTCAAGTTCAGACCCTACAGATTGCAAATGCATGGATAAGTCTCTGTGTCATGCACGTTGTATAATCTTAAAATGTAGCACAATGTGATGGTAATAAAGGGAAATGAAGCTTATGTATTTAGGGATGGAGTGTTGTGGGTGGGTAGGGGAATGGGAAAAAATGAGAATTAAATTGTGTCTTATAGTCGCACAAATTCCCAATATTGAGTGTGATTATGATGTGTATATACAATGTACCAATAAAGATAAAAACTAAAAAAGGTAACACAATGAATTTTGTGGATTACCTAGATTTTCTTTTAGAATATCAGAACAGAAGGACAAAGGAAATGAAAGATTTTCTGAACTCAATTTCTGCTTTGTTATTTTCTAAAATGGACAGTTATGAAGGAAAAGATTAAATAGATGGGGTGTTGAGTATCTCTTTTGGAGATCTAAGATTGTGCTTCATATCAATTTTCTTCACTTAAGAACCAATTTTATTTTCCTTTTAGCTTACCTTTGGTACTTTTGATCCTGAATTTAGTGACGATGGCCGGTTTCCTTCCCTCCACCAGATGGCTCCAAAGGATGAATCTCTGGCCCTTGGCATGGTCTCCTTGATGCTTCATTTCAGCTGGACCTGGGTGGGACTGGTCATCACAGAAGGCCACAGTGGTTTGCAGTTTCTCTCAGACGTGAGGAGAGAGACAGACAGGAATGGAGTCTGTGTAGCATTTGTGAAAATGATCTTAAATATTCTTGTATCATACCTCTGGCTTCCAAAGCTGCAAGATTTACTGAGCAGAGAAAGATCACCAGTAAATGTGGTTATCATTTATTATGATACTGACTCTTTAAATGACATAAACTATCAGGTGGTGTCACATTTGGTGACATGGAGAGTCTGGGTGACAAACTCAGCGTGGCATGCTGGCCTGGCTGGGAGAAATTTCATCCTTGACTCGTTCCATGGCACTCTCATTTTTTCCCACCATCATGAAGAGATTTCTGGTTTTAATAAGTATATCCACACAGCCACCCCCTTGAAATACCCAGAAGACACTTTCCTCACTTGGTACTGGTTCCAGAACTTCCACTGCTCATTCTCTGACTCTGATTGTTCACTGAGGGACTGTACACCCAATGCCTCTCTGGCATGGCTGCCTGCGAATCGTTTTGACACAGCCATGAGCGAAGGGAGCTACAATGTCTACAATGCTGTATATGCGGTGGCCCATGCCCTCCAGGAGATGCTTCTTCAACAAGGTCAAATGCAGCCAATGGGAAATGAGGGTAATATGGTGTTATCCCCCTGGCAGGTAATGTCTTTTTTTATTGTAAAGCTAACCCTGATATCAAGGTCATTTTATAGGGATTTCCATAAGTAGTCAAAATCAGTCAACAAAAGTTGTCTCAGAATGTCCCACAGATTCTGTATAAATTTTATTTTTGAGATAATGTCTGAACTGAAAATAGATCAAGAGCATGGCATTGGCTCCAGAAGATATTAATATTCTCCCTGTATAATGTTTTCCTTCAAAAAGTCAAAATTTAAGGCCGGAGGGTTAGCTCAGTGATTCTGGCGCCTGCCTCGCAAGCGCAAGGTCCTGAGTTCGATCCTGGTAACCACACACAATGCTGGACGTGGTGACCCACGCCCACCAGCCATCAAGACCACATACCACAGTGCCGGGTGTGGTCACGCCTGTAATCCCAGCACTCAGGAGGCAGAGGCAGGAGGATTGCTGAGTTCAAGGCTTGCCTGAACTACATAGTGAGCTCAGAGCCAGCCTGAACTACAAAGTGAGACCCTGTCTCAAAAAAAAGTCAAAATTTATGCTTTTAGTTTGTACCAAATCTAGTAAATACTAGAGTAGACATTTTGTGTAAATTTTATATTTTATTTTATAAGAATTTTAGATTGATAACTTCATTTTACAGATAGATATTATGGGAACCATCACAAAAGACTAAAGTCTTGCCCTCCATGTAAATCATATATAATGTACATAGGTTTTATTTAAATATCTTCTCTTGAAAGTGACAATTTAGAAACATAATATTTAACTTATCCTACTTTATTTGATGCTTTTGTTAAATTCCTCTGTGAAACAAGGAATAAAGAAAATTAGAATTTGTCTGCCATTCATTTTTTCCCCCTAACACTGGGACCCAATTCCTCACAGGATTATGTATCCATTTCAGCTCCACCCCTTTCTAAAGAACCACCAGTTGAGTAACACCACTGAAAAGCAAGTAAACTTAGACCAGAAAAATAAAGTAGATGAAAATTATTATATTCTTAACTTGTGGAATTTTCCAGAAAGCCTTCAACTTAGGGTGAAAGTTGGGGAGTTTTCCCCTCATGCTCCACTTGGTCAACAGCTGTCATTGTCTGAGGAGATGATCGAGTGGGCCGTAGGAATTACTGAGGTGAGTTGGATCTGCACTTAATGCATTCTATTAGACAGAAATAAACAAAATCTTGTGTATTTTGTGCCCTATCCTTGGTTACAAATGGACATGAGTGGAAACGTAAAAATTTATCTTGTCATGCAAAGGATTTTCTTATTTATCCAAGTTATGAAGAATAAAGCTCATTTATTTAGCCATTTTTAGTCAATATTCATATTTTATCTTTAAATATAGGAGTCAAGGAAACATTTGATTTTATGCATTTATATGAATTGTTTCTCACTATGATTATGAAAGATTGGGTAGAAATTAGAGAAGTTACCAGTGCACATCTGATTGTCCTCAGACCCCCCGCTCTGTCTGCAGTGAGAGCTGCAGGCCTGGATTTAGGAAATCCCCTCATCAAGGAAAACCTGCCTGTTGTTTTGACTGTACCCTTTGCCCAGAGAATGAGATCGCCAATGACACAGGTAAGAGTAAGACTTCTCAACCAGTTGCCTGGCTTTCTTTAGTCTCACATTCCTCAGAGAAAAGGGTACAATTATGGTCAGAAGAGTAAAGGCAAATTCTGTGTTCCTTTACTTAGCAATTTATCTCTGTAATATTAGCATCTCAAAATTACACTCAACCGTCCCCTTAGCTGTATCTGAGATTTTATTATTTTCTTCCTTGTGAATGAAATACCACTAGGTCACATCCTCAGCTGTTTTAAATCTGTTATTTTTGGGAAGAATCTCACTACATTGCTCAGGCTTACCATGAACATGTAATCCACCTACCACTGCTTCCAAAGGTGGGGATACAGACATGTGCCATTACATCTGTCTGCTTTGATGTATTTTTCTAGACCTAGTGAAAGTATTGTGCTCCAGGCCATTATACTGGTGTGTGCATCTTAACACATCCCTCTGGGAGTTGGAGGCAGACTGAAAGCTTGAGTTGTACCTGAAAAAACTTAGTAAAGGAGACAATTCTGAATTCACAAATTCCTGGTTTCAGTGTAGTGTGAGGCTATGGATTTTGTCCTCATTTTCACAAAAACAAAGAAAGAAAGTGCTATACTGTCAACGGAAGTTAAGTAGAATAAATATATGCTCTGCATAGAACCCTAATAATAACAATAATACAAACACCATAATTTAACTAAGACAAGTAATATCACCATGTATCAAAAAGTTGACAGAGCAGTTGGAGGAGAAAATGAAAGTTGTGCAGGGGGAGGGGATTACTGAAGAGAAATAAACTGTGGTATGGACATGTAACTATTCCCAAATATGATTGGAAATTGCATACTGCAATTGGAAACTGCAAACATGTACTAATAAACATATTTGTAAAAGAATAAATAGTGACATAAATGCAAAAAGCAAGTCTCTTTACTCTCCAACATTACTTTGGTTTCACCTCTATCCTTTTATATAACAAAATATTATATGCCAACTCTTCTTTGAAACTAAATTTAGATCCTCTCAAAAACAATGATGGCACTAGCAGGACTCCTGCATGAGAAGAAGCCCCCAAGGGTACGTCTAGGAAGTAAGTGAAGTGATTGTTCTGAGACTGAGAATGGTGTTGGGCTTTCTGTCCCACCTCTGCACACCACTTGGGCCCTGACTTCTGGGGGACCATCCTGGTAGAAGCAGCCCCAGAGACCAGTCTCTAATTGCTGTGGTTGTGTGGGGCATACAGAGAGGCCCAAGAGACAGTTATACCAGGAGTGTGACCCAGTAAGTAATCATTTCTTATGGGTTATAAATATTAGCAAGGAAGTTACATGTGATAAGCAGTTTATAGACATTAACCCAGAAATTAAACTAAAAATATTAACAAAAGTAAAAAAAAAAAAAAGACTCAAACCCAGAATTCCAGGTCTCCAAAGGGAAAGTTAGGGACCAATAAAATGGACCAATCTGAAACACAACCACCTAGACTCCAAAAAGTGGCAAAAAAGCAGATCTGGGAAAAAAATGAAACAGAAATAATGTCCCAGTAACAGCATAGATGATGATCATGGTGTAAGACATAAATGGAAAAAACAGAGGACCTTAGGAACAAGATGGAATCACAGCATAGAAAACAAATGGAATTCAATAGATTCAAATGGAAATTCAAGAGGTGAAAAATTCCATTGCAATTTCACACAGTAGAGCTAGTGAAGCCAAAGACAGAATTTCAGATACAGAAGACAGGGTTGCAATTAGTGACCAGGAAAGGAAAGATCTTTCAAAAATAGTAAGGGACCATAACAAATCAATCAAGAAGCTGCTAGATGATGCAAAGAATAATGTAAGACTGATCAGAATTATAGCAACATATGTGAACCCATGTTCATAGTAGCTCAGTTTGCGATAGCTAAATCTTGGAAACAACCCAAATGCCCACCAACTGGACACTGAATAAAGAAGATGTGTGTTTTTAAAAAAATAAAATGGAGTATTACTCTGCCATAAATAACGATAAGTTTGGGTCATTAATATTCAAATGGACATACCTTGAGGACATACTCATAGGTGAAATAAATAGGTCACAGATGTGACCTATATGGTACTTACCTATATGGTAAGTACCATATATTTTCTCTGGTGTGAGATGTAAAAGAGTTCTAGAGTGTATGATAGATATTGTGAAATAGGAAATATTCAAAGGGAAAAGGACAGGGCTAAGTAATGAGGGGAAAGAAAAGACATGATGTTAAAAAAAGAAAGGAAAGCATATGTATGTAGGGGGTGGGGGGTGGTAAAGTGGTTAGGAGAATGACTAAAAATGAGAACTAAGCTGTGTCATATACTGGTACAAATTCTCTATATTGTGTGTGATCATGAGGTGTATATAAAACATACTAATAAAGAATTCAATAAAACAAAAGAATGGCCAGAGTCAACAAAGAAGCAGGAGATAATGTGAATTAGTAAAAATACTGCTCACTGAGGTAATGGTATAAAATTTCTCAACCAAGAGAAACAAATTTCACATACATATAAATGAGCCATATAGGATTCCAACTGGCCATGATGAAAAACAATCCACATCTAGGTGTATATTAGTCAAAAATATCAAAATCCTAATGAAAGAATGAAATGAAAATGAAAACAGAGAAACAAATCACATACAGAGGAAAGCCCATCTGAATTACAGAAGAATTCTCAACACAACACTTAAGTCAAGGAGAGCACAGAGAGAAATGTTTCAAGCCCTAAAATAAAACAACCTCCAACCTAGACTGATGCATGCTACAAAACTATTTTTTGCTTTGCAAAAAAATATCTTTAAAAAATACAGTAAGGGTCATATCTTCATGAGGCCTAACAAAATGAAGCCATTAGGTGAAGAATGAAATTAAATATTGGGGATAAAAATAAAATAGCCAACAACAGTATGACAAGTATATGTCAGCATTTATCAATTATAACCACCAATGTTAATGGCCTCAATTCACCAATTAGAAGAAACAGACTGGCAGAATGGGTCAAGAAGCAAGATCCAATAATATGCGGCATTAAAGAAACACTAAATTAAAAAAGAAATCCATCCATTGAAATAATAAGATCAAAAAACAATTCTCTATGCGATGGTAAATTCCAAGAAAGTAGGAGATGTTATCTTATTTGCAAACAAAGTAGGTTTCAAACAAGAACTAATGAAGAGAGACAAAGAAGGACACTAGATTCTCAACAGGGAAAAATCCAACAGGAGGAGATGACATTCATAAATATTTATGCATCAATTTCTAGTGCACTCAATTATATAAAACAAATAATAATGGATGTGGAAAGAAGATAAGCACTATTGCAATGGTAGTAGGGGATCTCAATATTCCTGTCAAAAATAGACCGATGACCTGAACAAACATTCAGTAAAGAAATATTTTAACTGCACCAAACTTTTCAACAAATGGACTTAATAGGTGTCTACTTTGTATTCCCTCCAAGGAATCAGAATATACCTTTTTTCTCAGCTAATCAAGGGTCATTCTCCCAAATAGACCACATGCTAGTTCTTATAGCATGATTAAGTAGATGCAAAGGAATTGAAGTTACCCCCGTGTATTCTGTCAGACCATAGTGCCTTGAAATTGGAGATCAATAGAAAAACAAATTTCAAGATTCTCACAAACACATGAAAGTTGAATAATACTTTCTGGAATAATCAATGAGCCACAGACAAAAATTAAAGAATAAATTAGCTTCTATAATTAAATAACAATGCCAACACAGCATAAAGGAATCTATGGGACTCAGTGAAAGCACTGCTTTGAGGAAAATTCATAGTAGTAAATGCTCATGCTAGGAAAACACAAGTTCAAACAAATAACTGAATGTTGAACCAGAGACTCCTAGAGAAAGAGCAGAAAGACAAACCTAAAGCTCATACAAGGGAAGAAATTATAAGAATCAGAGCAGAAACTGGAGAGTGGATAAAGAAGATGTGGTTTTTTTACAAAATGGAGTATTACTCTGGCATAAAGAATGACAAGATCGATCCATTTAGGTGCAAATGGAGACACCTGGAGGATATACTAATAAGTGAAATCAATAGATCACAGATAGACAATTCCCGGATCTTCTCTTTGGCGTGAACACCTGTAGATGCAAATGAGTTCTAGAAAGTAGGACAGCTTTTATAGAGTGGAATATTTCTATAGGAAACTTGGTGTGGG
>PVIC010015380.1:0-35276 GCA_004025085.1 Thryonomys swinderianus
TTGCTTTTTGAGACAGGGTCTCGCTTTGTAGTTCAGGCTGGCCCTGAGCTCACTATGGTGCCCAGGCAAGCCGCCGCGAACTCAGCAATCCTCCTGTCTCTGCCTTCCTAGTGCTGAGATTACAGGCGTGAGCCACCATGTCCGGCATTGTGGTATGCGGTGTTGATTGTTTGTGGGCGTGTCTCCACGCCCAGCATTATATGTGGTAACAGGGAATCGAACTCAGGACCTTGCGCTTGCAAGACAGGCACCGGAACCACTGAGCTAACCCTCCGGCCCTCTAGTTCCCTTTTTAACAGCACCTAATAGCAAGCGAAGGTGAGCTGACATGTAGCTTGTAGGACTCTGCTCCAGCACTGCAAGGAATGCGGAAGTGTACATCATGGAGATGACGGCTTAATAACTGACCCCACCCCCGGAGATGCGGAGTGATAGGTAAAGGTCTCATTCATTCCAAATGTACATCTCCCAGTTCAAAGCCAAAGCCTCAGGAAGAAACAGAAGAAGGAGGACGAGAGAGATAGATGACCTATTCTCAAAAGCACAATTTATCTTGGATTATTTCTTTTGGCATTCAATCATGAAAGTTCTCCAGCTTTAGGAAAACATGTTTTACTTTTTAGTAAATCATGAACTGTGAGACCCAAAGACATAAAAACAGCCATTTTGTTAAAAACCTCCACTTTATGTCCTGTAACCTCTCTGTGAACCTGGAACTTGTCTCCTTGGGAACTCTCCACCAATCATGCTCGCAGCAGCAGACCGTATGTTTTTAGAAAGCACTCTTCTATAGCAACCAGTGATCTAATCATTGCTATTGGCTTTTGTAACGACTTGTTTCTGCGCTTTAACAATAGAATGATACAATCACTTCTGCATAGAAACCTCTTGGTAACAGGTGGAGGAGAGTGAATTTCCCCTTTAAGATAGTCTAAATGGGTGCCTTCCTCAGTATGGAGAGATGGCCCCCAGCTAGGTAATAAAGCTCTTGGTTGGATTTTAAGATCATGTCGTGTCCTGAGAGATTATCTCAGTGGGACTTAGTCCTAACAGAACACGAACTGAACATAACCGTTTCCTAATCTGTTTTACAAGGAGTTTTTGTCAGGAAAGCCAAAGTAGAGTCGGCTGGAATCTTTGGAATGTGGAGGCCAAGCATGAAGCTCTGTATCCGTCTATGTTTCTAGAACTTCTGCAGCTGGAGGAACATGGAGGAGACAAGACAGGAGGAAGAAGGTTTTGTGCTCAGCCCCAAACAGCCAAGTACGACCACACTGGCCTGAGGGCCCAGCTAAATTTAAGGGTAGCAGGGATTCTGAGAACAGCACGTGAACCGTGGCCATTATCCTGGCATTTCTTGTCATCATTTCCCTCATGTGAATGCAACTACAAAAGGTCAGATATCATCCAGTTTCTGATGTAAAGTGATTAGCCAAGTGCCAGAGCATGGAAGCTTGAGTCTCTTTACTAGACCGACACCTGTTTAAAGACAATGGACAGTACTCGCTTGGGCAGCACATATACTAAAGACAATGGACAAAATAATAGTGTTCAAACCATAAATGGATCATGCATAAAACTCGTTTTCTGATTAAAAATGTGCATTGACTTTTTATTTATATAAAAGGATTTATAGGTCAATCTGTCACAAACTATAATGTGGCACATAAACTATAATAGAATAACTATTGGAATTCATATGATCTATTTGTTCCTTATCTTACTGACCCAAAACTCAACATACCCTACAACTACTGACCATGATAGAACATGAGTGTACAACAGAGTCATGTAAATAAGTTCCTTCTCTCGTGAGTGTTTTTGTTTTTCTTTTAACTAGGCAGTCATCAGTCTTCTTGAGAGACCCTGAAGGATCTCATAGACCTGAGGAAAAGCACTGTCTCATAATACCCCCTACTTCTCACTTGCTGATCAAGGACCCTGTAGCCTCCAGACTTCCCTTTGGCTTCCTGTAGCTACTTCTTGTTTCTATTTAAATATTTTTTCCATACATCTTAATTTCATTTTTCCTTGTGTCTTTACCTGACACCCATCCTTGAACTTAACACCCTCCACCGCTACCTCCAGGGCTATCTTGGTGTATTATTTAGGATTCTCTAGTGAAACAATAAGTATAAAATACATTTACAATTATGCAAGAGGCTTTATTAGGTAGGCTTACAGCATCAAAGGTGGAGGAATCCACAATGGCTGTCTGCGTGTGTACAGGAGAGTGAGAAGATCCAACAGCTGGTCAGTTCAAGAAGATGGAAGCCAGAGAACAAGAGGGTGCACCCACAAAGGCAGCACCCGTCCAAAGTCAGAGGCCTGGAGGCTACTGGAGAGTCGTCAGTATGAGTCTACATCGGAAGGTTAAGAAGCTTGAAAATAAGAGTCCAAAGGCTACAGCAGTGACTAGAGCACTTCCAAAATGAGGACACTTTTCTCTCTTTTCGTTCCATTTGGGCTATAAGCTTATTTGTTTGTGCCATCCACATCCAGGGTGGGTCTTCCCCCCTCAGTTTGCATGTTTACAGGCCAATCACCCACAGACACATGCCACATCTGTGCTTTACTAATCCATTAGGCACTTCTTAATCCTTTCAAGTTGACATTTCGAGCTCTCCAGTAGCCTCCAGGCCTCTAACTTCAGATCGGTGCTGCATTCTTGGGCGGTCCCTCTGTTCTGTGGCTTCCATTTTCCTGGACTGTGCAGCTGCTGCATCTTGTCACTCTCCTATACTCACTCAGGCAGCCATCGTGGATTCTTCTACCTCTGATTCTGGAAGCCAAGTCCTGCTAAGATTATGGCCACTTTCAGGAGACAAACCTCAAGACCAGTTTTTTTTTTTTAAATCAATGATATGGTAGAAGAAAATATTTAGTTTTAGTGTAAAAATGTTTAGAAAAATACAAACTCAACAAACCAGATTCTGGGTCTTTAAAAAAGGTCTGCTTGGCCAGGGCATTTGGGTATACTTTCCTTCTTAAACATCTGTCATGTAATAGTCCTCAAGTGGTGAACTTGCCGAGGCACAACCCTCTATCCTGTATTCTGATAAAAGAATATCATCTCACATATTCTGTGTGTCATAATGGCACAATGCTTACCCAGGTCTTATTTTGTCATAACTGAAGTACTAAATACTATATAATCCTTCAGAAAACTAGAGGCATTACTGTCATTTAACAATCATGGCTTCAAAGATGTTAATTAATACTAACTTTGTTCCTTGATTTGGATGGAAGAACACCAAAACTTTAACAGCTAAAACCTTCCTACCAAGACTGTATCTTTTAAACCAGAGGAAAAAGCTTCTTAAGGATGTGTACAGTATTCAAAATCTAAAACTTTATGAGACTGTGTTATTTGCCAATGGCTTTTCTTTGTCATAGCTATTCACAGCTACTGGATTATCAAAGGTAAATAAACAACATCTTTGCTCTTCTCTTCGCTTCCTCTGACCCTCACTGCTGTGCATGCAAAGAGCAGGGCTGAGTGGCTGAGTCTCCTCCTGCTAGGAGTGCACATCTGTTAACAGAAACCAACCTGTATCTCAGCCAGATTTCTCACACTTCATCCACTTTCTTTCCCTCTACTCCACAAGACAGGAAGTCACAGGATTGGATTCTACGCTCGGTATGATCAGGGACTTGTAGATCACTACTTCTCTTTATTTTGTAATCTTCAGGATGGAACCCAGGACCTCAGACATGCTAGGCAAGTATTCTACAACTGAGCTCTACTCCAGTCATTTTTAAGAATTGCTTTAGAGAGATAAGTTCTCACTATGTTGCACAGGCTGTGTTTGAATCTTCCTGCCTCAGCTTGCTAAAAAACTGGGATTAGAGGCATGTACCACCACATGTGGCTCTCTACCTCTCCTTTAAATGAGCATCCACAAGAGAGTGTAGAAATGGTTGTTTTTATATTCTCACTCAAACCATGTCCTTTACACTGGCCCATTCTACCTTATGTTCAGGAACATCTCTTTCACATAGCTCCAAACAGAACTAAAAAGCAGCAGTTTTTGAAGTATCAAGAAAGGAGGGATAGGGATGGAGGATTAGCTCAGTGGTTCCGGCGCCTGCCTTGTAAGCACAAGGTCCTGAGTTCAATCCCTGGAAACCACATACAATGCTGGGGGTGGAAACCCACGCCCACCAGCAATCAATACCACATACCACAGTGCCAGGCGTGGTGGCTCACGCCTGTCATCCCAGTACTCGGGAGGCAGAGACAGGAGGATTGCTGAGTTCAAAGCTTGCCTAGGCTGCATAGTGAGCTCAGAGCCAGCCTGAACTACAAAGTGAGACCCTGTTTCAAAAAAATAAAATAAAATAAAAAGAAAGGAGGGATAGATTTTGGAGAGATGAGTTGGGGGTGTGTGAGACATCTGAGTGGATGTGTAGGTGTGAGATTCAAACCAAAGGTCTCTGTCAAAGACCTAGATGTGGTTAGTCATCACCAAAACCAAGAGAAGGGAAGACATGCTGTACAGAGCATAGCTATAGAAGGGGCCAAAGGGGGAAAGGTTTGTTAGGGAAGCGAGCAGTAGAGCCCACTTGGTTTGGTTTGATTTTGTTGCACTGGTGATGTCACCGAGGGCCTTGTGCACGCCATGAAAATGCTCTAACACTAAACTACGCCTCCAGCCTGAAATCTATTCTCTTTTTTGTTTGTTTGTTTTTGAGACAGAGTCTCACTTTGTAGTTCAGGCTAGTTCTGAACTCACTAGCCCAGGCAAGCCTCGAACTCAGCAGTCCTCCTGGCTCTGCCTCCCGAGTGCTGGGATTACAGGCTTGAGCCACCAAACCTGGCATTTGTGGTATGTGGTACTGATTGCTGGTGGGCATGAGCCGCCACACTTAGTATTGTTTTATGTGGTTACCAGGGATCAAACCAGGGAACTTGCGCTTGCTAGGCAGGTGCCAGAACCACTGAGCTAACTCTCCAGCCCTGAAATCGATTTTTGATTGTCCCATGTACAGGCTGTCACCTCACTTCTAAACATTTTTCTTATCCTTGAGAACTTTGAAGATAAGTTTTCCATTCGGCATCAGACTGTATCAAAGATTGTTTTGGCTAATCTAGCATTAAACAAATATAAATCTCTATATGTCCAAGCCACAAAGACATTGGAGTTAAGTGTCACTTCATGAATTAGTTTTGAAGTGAAAGGGCTTTGGAGCCAATAATGTTATACCTCAAGCCATGCTTCCATGAAATGCTGTCTTGGGAGATGTAAATAGTTGTGGTCTAAAACAAGTGGTTCACCAGTAAAATAAATCTGGAAAATGCTGATTGTTGTAATCTGAGAGTCACAACATATATTAGAATAGTAGAGACTCTGCCAAGTCGTCAGTTAAAAAAGAAAATATTTCTTTTCACTTAACAAAATATTACTCTAATTATTTGATCTCACAACCTTGTTTTTCATGGAATACTTACTTGCATAACATCCAGAACACAATTCCACAGAGGACATGGACGTGTGTCCAAAGACTACTTTCTAATAGTGACTGTAAGATCCATGTTTACAAATGGGAAAAGTAATCGCCACTTAAAACTGTCCTCATTTCTGTGGGAGTTGTAGGGTAGCATATCCAGCTACACAGTACAGCCAGTGGCATTAACTAACCGTACAGTTGAGGGGCTTACTCAATAGAGGAAAGATAGCTTCTTTAACAAATGGTGCTGGAAAAACTGAGCTTCAACCTACCAAAGACTGAAGCTAGATCTATCTCTTTCATCATGTACTAAACCAAAATCAGAGTGGATTAGAGACCTAAATAATGAAACAGAAACTCCAAATCTGCTGCAAAACAGGTTAGGTAGTACTCTTGAAGACATTGGCTTAGGGAAAGACTTTCTAAACAAAACCTCTAGAGTACAAGAACTAGCAGAAGAAATCAACAAATGGGATCTCATCTTAGTAAAAAGCTTCTGCATAGCAAAAGAAACCACTGGCAAAGTGAAAAAAGAACCAAAAATATGGTAAAAAAAAAATCTTTACCAACTGTTTCTCAGACAAAGGGCTACTATCTAGAATATATAACGAGCTTAAAAAAATCAGCCCCCAAATTTAAAGACCCAATTCAAAAATGGGCATCTGAAATGGACACTATTCAGAAGAAGATGTAAAAGAGGGTAAGAAGCATATGAAGACATGCTCAATGTCACTGGTCATTTGAGAGATGTAGATGAAAACAGCATTGAGATTTCATCTCACTCTGCGAAAAATAGCTGTTATTTCAAAATTAGCCAGCAACAAATGCTGGCAAAGTTATGGAGAAAAAGAAACCCTTTTCACTGTTGGTGGGAATGTAGACTGGTATAACCACTATGGGGATCAGGGTGGAGATTCCTCTGAAACTAGGACTAGAGGTTTCATTTGACCCTGCTATTCCCCTGCTGGGGAGATACACAAAAGAATTACAAGATTCATACCACAGTGACATATATGCACCCATGTTTATAGCAGCTCAGTTCGTGATAGCTCAATCTTGGAAACAACCCAAATACACATCAACAGGAGACTGGATAAAGAAGATGTGGGTTTTAAAAAAATAAAATGGAGTATTACTCTGCCATAAAGAATGATGTGTTTGAGACATTTATACTCAAATGGACATAACTTCAGGACATACTCATAAGTGAAATAAATAGGTCACAGTGTGTAAATATTGTTTCTTCTCTATGGTATGAGAAACAAATTGCAAATGAGTTCTAGGATGCATGATAGATATTATGAAATAGTAAATATTCAAAGGGAAATGGAGTTTAGGGGTAAGTAATGAGGGGAAAGAAAAAATGTGATAGTAAAAAAGGAAATAAAGCTTATGTGTATAGGGGTGGGAGGTTGTAGTGGAAGGGGAAAATGAGAATTAAGTCAAGTCATATGCTGGTACAAATTCTCATTGTTAATCATGATCATATATATTGGTATATAATATATGGTATATAATCATATATTGGTATATAATATACCAATAAAGATTCAAATTTTTTTAAAAAAACTTGATACAGCTTCTCTCATTTAAACAATAAAAAGTACAAGGGCTAAGTTTCTACCCCATGGAGGGAATGAGTGAAAAAGCATTTCACTCATGTCATTGTTTCTTCCTATATACTTGAAGAGTTTTAACTCTTTCTAGCCACTATGAGAATCTTCTTGAGTTCTTTTCTCTGTTAATTTCCTTTAGGGGAGCATAGTGGGTACAGCTCTAAAGTGGAGAGCTAGTTTCTGACTTACTAGGCAATACTTCCAAATTAATTAACTTTGCTATGTTTCAAATTTCTTTTGAACTGCTATGTTATCTGTGAGTTAGTAGAAAGAGCTCAAATCCTACATTTCACTTTTCTATCTAACTCACTTGCTTAATTCTGTGAATTTGATGTTGTTGGACAAGTATAATCTCAAATATTCTGAAGCTAGCCACAAAAATTGGAGTTCCTTCTGTATAAAGAGGAAATTGAAGTCAAATTTTTCCATTCTCCAAAATAACCCTTTTGGATTGGACTCTGCTACTTCATCATTTTCAGTCATGTTCTCTGTACATCAGTGACATCATAAAGGCCAAAGCATCACTGATCATTTGGGAAATGCTGATTTAAAACACAACAATCTAGCCCGGCATGGTGGCTCACACCTGTAATCCCAGCACTTGGGAGGCAGAGACCCGAGGATTGCTGAGTTCAAGGCTTGCCTGGGCTACATAGTGAGCTCAGAGCCAGCCTGAACTACAAAGTGAGACCCTGTCTCAAAAAAAATTAAAATTAAAATTAAAACACAACAATCTATCTCCCCACACTTACCCAGGTAACTAAAATTTTAAACACCAAATACTGGAAGAATGTAGAAAAGGTGGGCCATTTATGCATGGCTGATAGCAATAAAATTGTACAATAATTATGGAAAAGAGTTTGACTATTAAACTATTAAATTACTGTAGAGTTCAGCGACTGAACTCTGAGATTAATCAAAAAGAAGTGAAAATTTATATTCATTAAAAACTATGTAGAGGGGCTGGGGATTTAGTTCAGTGGTTCCAGCATCTGCCTCACAAGTGCAAGGTCCCGAGTTTGATCCTCAGTACCACATACCAAAATGCAGGGCATAGTGACTCACACCTGTAATCCCAGGGATCAGTTCCACACAACACAATGTTAGGCACAGTGGCTCACACCTATAATCCCAGCACTCAGGAGGCAGAGGCAGGAGGATTGCTGTGAGTTCAAGGGTAGTCTGGGCTACATAGTGAGCTCAGGGCCAGCCTCAACTACAAAGTGAGACCGTCTCAAAACAAAACAAAACAAAACAAAACAAAACAAAATCCTATGTACAGTGTCCAACTTTATCCATGAGGTATATGTTCCAAGACCTCCAGGGAGTATCTCAAGCCATAGAGAGTGCTAGCCCTATATCAACTATTTGTTTTCCTATATGTATATTTCTATGAGAAACTTTAATTTATAAATTAGGCAAGTCTGACATTAACAGTTATTACTGAGAGAACAAGTATAACAGCACAGGTCACAGATATGTAAGTATCATATATGTTCTCTGGTGTGAGAAACTGAAGATGTTAATGAGTTCTAGAATGTATGATGGATATTGTGAAATAAAAAATATTCAAAGGGAAATGTGGTGGAGGGGTGAGTAGTGAAGGGTAAAGAAAAAATGTGTTGGTAATAAAAAAAGGGAAACAAAGCTTATGTATTTTGGGGTGGGGGGTATAGGGTAGGTAGGAGAATGGGAAAAATGAGAATTAAATCGTGTTATATACGGGTACAAATTCCCAATATTGTGTGTGATCATAATGTGTATATACAATGTACCAATAAAGATAAAAATAAACTTAAATGAGAACCACCAAAAATGAAACCATAGAAAAAGACAGATGACTGTATATGAATATTCACGACAGATGTATTCATTATAGCTAAAAACTTGGATCAAGTTTTGATCAAATGTCCTTCAGCGGGAGAGTGTGTAGAACAACTTTGTGATCTACTGTGGAATTCTACTCAGTAATGAAGAGAAAGAGGTGTCGACATGGACAATTTAAGTGGATCTCAGGGGAAATCCTCTGAGAGAAAACAGCCAGTCTCAAGGGTCATGTGCTGTATGATTCCATTTATATGTCATTCTCAAAATGAAAAAAATGATGATAAAGAACAGATCAATGGCTTTCTAAGTGATAAGTACTTCAAGGGGAACAAGTGCGTTGTCTATAAATTGGTATCACAGTGGGTCCCTATATGAAAGAACAATTCTGTTTCGATGGTGGTCTACACCTGTAATAAAATTACAAATATTTACATCCACAAGTGCACATAAAACAAATGAAATCTAAATAAGCTATGTAGATTATAACAAAATGTTGGCTTTTCTATGTTGGATACTATCCTCTGGTTATGCAGGGTGCTACTGTTGGAGGGAAGTGAATGAAAAGCACATGGGACCGCTGTACATGACTTTTTGCACAGCTGAAAAACATTTCATATGGTTTAGATATAAAATGTAGACTCTCCCAAGCTTCTTGTACTCAGAGATCAAACACGAGGTCTCTAACTTTATCTATGGATTAATCATCAATAGAACCATACTTTGCAGATATTATTGGGATGTAACTGAAACATAGAAGAAAGGGGTCATTTGAAAGGAGTGGGGCATAAGGGCACCCTTTCCTCTCTGGCTCTTCAAATTTCTCTGCTTCTTGACTACCATGAAATAAGCAGGTTTATTCCACCATCCTTCCTGCCAAGATATTCTGCCTCATCACAGGCCCGAAGTAACAGAACCTATGGATCATCAACTAAAACCAATAAAAACATAAACCAAAATAAACCTTTCCTTCTTTAAGTTGTTTATCTCAGGCATTTTGTCCACAGTAACAAAAAGCAGACTAATACAGTCTTCACACATGAGCTCAGAATGATCCTTCCATATACAAATCATTTACACCAGCAATATCTGTGTTCTGTTTTTCTTCTTATTTGGTAGGCCATACTTGACCTCTTGCTGGTCTTCCTGTTTTCTTAGGAGGTTCTTGTGATTTCTTATCTGTCTGTTCACCAGTCTGCTCTAGAAATTGTTTGAGGAGTTCTTTGGGCAGATAGGTACTGTTCTTCCTCTGCTGTACTTGATCATTTGTCAATTCTAGTCCTGATCCTCTAAGAAAATTTCACTGTGACATTCTACACATGATCTTAGCCAAAAGGCCGAGAAGCGAGTCACTGTGACATTCTGTGCTTTTTATTTTCTTTGGAAACTACAGAGCTATTTATGCTTCAAATTTTAGGAACAGGTAAACACGACCATTGGCCAGCACTTTGTGTGTCGAGTGACACTACAGTTGCTGCATAACTTATCAACAACATCTACTTCGCCTTCCGTTTTGCTATAAAACGTGATCATTTCTGGCTTCAATGTGTCGAGGATTCAGTATAAATCTTTTGTTTGTTTCTTTGTTTTGAGATGGTCTCAGTCTCACCACCTAGGCCAGGCTAGCTTTGAACTCACTATTTACCACAGGCTGACCTTGAACTCACAGGATCTTTCTGCCTCAGCCTCCCACGTGCTGGGTGATAGGCATGCCCCACCATGCCAAACCTCACTATCAATCTTATCATCATGATGAAATGTTGACAGTAACAACACTCATGTTAGGCAAGTATTCCACCTGGAGCTACATCCCCAGCCTTTCTCTTATTTTGAGACAGGATTTCACTAAATTATCCAGGCTTGACTCATACTTGTGATCCTTCTGTCTCGGCCTCTTGAGTAGTGAGGATGAAAGGTATGCACCACTGCAGCCAGCTAATCTTACATGTCATATATATAGATTTATTGAGAAACAAGTAGCAGTATGCTTCAAACATATCATGAAAAGGAAAAAAAAAACATAGCAGCACCTCCATCACTTTGACATGGGGTTTTTTCGCAACACATGGAATAGGCTGAGGTAACCTATGGGACTCTGACATTTATGGCAAATTTAACCAACTTCCAATCATCAGTTGCATTTTATTAGTATCCCTAGCATACAGGGAACAATTGCATTAATGAATTGGCCAATCTAGAATCTTTGTTATATCAAGCAAAGGGGGTTTCATAATCAAAAAATAAAATCGTGGGGAAAATACACTTTTATTCAAGGCCACAGCCCAGGAAGAAAAACATGTATCACTTTCCTTTATTAGATTTTTTGTTTGTTTGTTTTGAGACAGTGTATCTCTACATAGTTCAAGCTATCCTTGAACTCAGTTTATAACCCAGGTGGGCCTCAGACTCTCAGAGATGCTCCTGCCTTGATCTCCCCAGTGCTGAGATTACAGGTGTGTGACATTTATTGGCAATCCATACATGGGAAAGATAAGCAGAGCAATATGCTAAAGAAATGACAGTATATTTGTGACTTTCAAATTCTTATTGGGAAAATAGCTGGGATCCACCCAACTGCTGTGAAATCATGTGCCACCCCAAGACAGCCGCTATACACTTTTCATACTTCTGGCACCTACTATAGCTCAAGGATTCTGTTTCCCACACACCTCATATTTTAATGCTGTGGTCAACTGTCCTGAATTCCTAATTAGAAAGCATAAATAACCAAAAGTCAAAATTCCACTAATTATGGTCTATTTGCTCCCTCTTTTTTTTTAAGTACTTTACCTGAAAATTTGGTGTTAATATCCCCAGAGTTCTTATGAATGTTTCAGTGCCTTTTAAAGAAATCTGTACAACACCATTTCGTGTCAACTCTATTCAAAAATTATAATCTTGGCACGTGAAATGCATGCCTATAATGTCAGTTACTTGCGAGGCTGAGGCACGAGGATCACAGGTTTAATGCCAGCTCCAGGAACTTAGAAGATCCTGTATCAAAATAAAATTTAAAAGGCTGGGTAGAGTGTATGCCTTCTGTGAACAGGGTCCTGGTTTCAGTCCCCAGTACTACAAACAATACAATCTTCATGCTCACATTTCAAAGAATCTATACACAAGCCTTCAGCTTATCCTCTACAATGAGTCGTTTTTGTTCAGTTTTCCTAAAGTTAAATTCCTGTTACATTACTGATATTTTAATGATAAATGTAAGAATTAGTGTACTGACATCATCCTATGCATACCCCCTACTGACTGTAGCATAGACAGGTCTATGTTGTAAGAACCCAAATTATAGAATGGCACAGGACATTCTGAAAAGAAGTTCAATTCTTTTTTCTCGGCATGAACCTAGGAAGATGCAGGCCTCATTACCAGTTTTAGGAGCAATTCTACCCCCAAATGTACACCACATCAAACATAGTATGAAGAATAGCATTGAGTTTAATCTCATTTTCAGCACCTGTGTCACTCTCTAACTATAGCTACACGTGCATGTGATCTCCAAATGCTTTATATATGTGAGTCGTGAGTGAGGATTTTTCTTTTTTTAATGTAGTTGCCCAAATCCATCTATAACCCTTACTCAGTGATCTCACACTAATTCCCATCTGACCAGAATACTGAGTGTGATTCAGTCGTGCCCCAGTTATTTAGACTTTATCCATTCAGAATAAATAAAATAGTCTAAAGTATTATTTAAAAAGAATGTAGGGGGCCAGAGATTTAGCTCAGTGGTACCAGCATCTGCCTAGCAAACATAAGGTCCTGAGTTCGATCCGATAACCACATACAACAATACTGGGGGTGGTGATTCATGCCTACTGTCAATCAGCACCACATACCACAGTGCCAGCCGTGATGGCTCATGCTTGTAATCCCAGCAGGAGGGAGGCAAAGGCAGGAGGATTGCTGAGTTCCAGGCCTGCCTGAGCTACATAGTGAGCTCAAGGCCAGACTGAACTACAAAGAGAGACGATGTCTCAAATAAATAAACAAGCAAACAAACAAACAAATAAATAAATCAATGTAGGGCCAGGGATTTATCTCAGTAGTTCCAGTGTCTGCTTTGCAAGTGCAGGGTCCTAAATTAAATCCCCGTTAACCACATACCACAGGGCTGGCCATGGTGACACATCCACCAGCAATCAGTACCACACACCACAGTGCCAAGCATGGTGGCTCATGCCTGTAATCCCAGCACTTGGGAGGCAGAGGCAGGAGGATTGCTGTGAGTTTGAGGCTTAACTGGACTACATAGTGAGCTCAAGGCCAGCCTGAATTACAAAAAAGAGAAACTGTGGGAAAAAAAAAAAAAGAGGGCCAGAGATTTAGCTCAGTGGTTCCGGCACCTGTCTCACAAGCACAAGGTCCTGAGTTCAATCCCAGTAACCACATACAATGCTGGGCATGGTGACTCATGCCCACCAACCATCAATACCACATACCACAGTGCCAGGCATGGTGGCTCACGTCTGTAATCCCAGCACTCAGGAGGCAGAGACAGGAGGATTGCTGAGTTGGAGGCTTGCCTGGGCTACATAGTGAGCTCAGGGCCAGCCTGAACTACAAAGGGAGACCCTGTCTCAAAAAAGAAAAAAAGAATGTAGTCATGCAGTCATGCATGATAGTGCAAACCTGTAATCTCAACACTCTGGAAGGTTTAGTCAAAAGGATCACAAATTTGAGCCCAACCTCAGCGACTGAGACTGAGTTGAAATAAGAAATAAAAATTTCTGGGGTTGGGCTGGAGGGTTAGCTCAGTGGTTCCGGCGCCTGCCTCGCAAGCACAAGGTCCTGAGTTCGATCCCTGGTAACCACATATAATGCTGGGCATGGAGACACGCCCACCAACAATCAACACCGCATACCACAATGCCGGACGTGGTGGCTCACGCCTGTAATCCCAGCACTCGGGAGGCAGAGACAGGAGGATTGCTGAGTTCGCAGCGGCTTGCCTGGGCACCATAGTGAGCTCAGGGCCAGCCTGAACTACAACGCGAGACCCTGTCTCAAAAAGCAAAAAAAAAAAAAATTTCTGGGGCAAGTGTGAAAGCCCTGGAGTATGAGTCCAGAGAGGGTGGGGAGTATTTCTAGTTCTACTTCTGGTACTTTCACTGATAGGGGAAGTTGATTGACTGTTTTTATTTTGAAAGCTTCAATTTTTTTGTACGTAGTGGATAGTAATTGTGCAGGAATACAATTACTAAAGAGTAGTTCATTTAGCTACAAATGTTTCCAATTTATCATTCTTTATGGCTAAGTAATACTTCATTTTATTTTTTAAAAAACACATCTTTATCCATTTGTTTGTCAATGGGCATTTGGGTTGTTTCCAAGCTTTAGCTAGTATAAACTGAGCTGCTATAAACATGGGTGCACATATGTCACTGTGTTATGATGCTTTCAGTTCTTTGAGGAATATACACAGCAGGAAAATAGCAGGGTCAAATGGGACCTCTAATCTTAGTTTTTTGAGGAATCTCTACACTGATTTCCTCAGTTGTTGTATCATTCTACATTCCCACCAACAGTGAATGCACCTTGAGGCCATACTCATAAGTGAAATGTAAATAGTACACAGATGTGTAAATACCATATCTTTTCTCTAGCACTTATGAATTAAAGGGGTAGCACTATCAATGCGATAGTACTTCAAAGTATGACAAGCATTATTCCCAGGTAATACAAATCATTTAATTGTCTAATTTAGTTATAATTTAATAGAAAAATAAGAATAGTTGCCTTATTTCTTCTCTTTTTCCTCAAAATCTAGTGGTTGTTTAACATGGATCAGATATTATGGTTTAAGTCTAAAATGTGCCCCAAAAGTCTCATGTTCAGAAGTGAGACCTGGTTGGAAGAGGTGGATCCTGGAAGAGCATATTCTCCTCTTCACCTATTTTCTTCTTCTCTGCTTCCTTGCAGTTGTGCAGGTAACAGCCTTCCTCTGCTGTGCCATTCCTCCATGCTGTTTCTGCCTCAGAGCCAGGTGACTATAGACTGAACCCACTGAAATTATAAGTGAAAATAAATTTTCTCTTTTTTTCTTTGTGCTTTTTTGTTTTGTTTTGTTTTTGTTTTTGTTTTTGTTTTGAGACAGGGTCTTGCTTTGTAGTTCAGGCTGGACCTGAACTCACTATGTAGCCCAGACAAGCCTGGAACTCAGCAGTCCTCCTACTTCTGCCTCCCGAGTGCTGGGATGACAGGCATGAGCCACCATGCCCAGCACTGTGCTATGTGGTATTGATAGCTGGTGGGCATGAGTCACCACGCCCAGCATTATATGTGGTTACCAGGGATCAAACTCAGGACCTTGTGCTTGCGAGGCAGGCGCCGGAACCACTGAGCTAAATCTCTGGCCCAATAAATTTCTCTTTTAAGTTGTGGCTCTGCTATATTTTGTCCTAGTGACTAATACAGAATTTTCCCCCTTTCATGAAATGTAGTAAAAAAATTTATCAAATCACATTCATGCATGTGAAGCAAATGTGCCTCATTTATCTTTATATCTGACCAAATCCTAATTCACTGGCTCTATATCCATATTCACCTGTATCTGTGGTTCAGTCTCTCTGGATAGGAATAAGATGTAGAGTGCTTTGTTTGTTTTTGTTGTGCTTTAGATGGAACACAGGCCCTTGCATGTGTTGGGCAGTTGCTCTACCATTGAGCACATTCTCAGCCATTGGTTAGATTTTTCCTTCTTTCTTTCCTTTCTTTTGGTACTGGGAATAAACTCTGGGCCATGTACTTGCAGGCAGGCAGTGCACAACTGAGGTATATCCTTAGCCCTTGGTTTAGTTTTTAAAGTGAATGACTACTTTTCTGTTTTTACCTATTCTTTATGGAATGATTCCTTGGTGTATTGGGTGGAAGTATGTGACTTTATGGCAGTGAGAGACAGTGAACTTCATATTTGCATAACCTGGTCCTTGAATTGTGATCATGCTTGAGGTTGAAATTTTTAGCAATGTCTCTGTGTACTTATCGCTTCATTTCTTAACTCTCTGACTCTACATAGCCCTGAAGACAAGCAATTCCTGTGGCTTTGAATGTATTAAGTACCTTGCTTTTAGATGCAGAAACATTCCTGGGTTGAAACTATTGATTTCTACTTTTATGTAGTTGGATGAGTTACTTATGAATTTGTCCTTTAAGCTACCATCAATCACCTGCTACTTTCGTGTGGATTGATTAATTAAGAATTGAAATGTCGGCCTAGAGATTTAGCTCAGTGGTTTTAGAACCTACCTAGCAAACACAAGTTCTCTGGTTCAATCCCGGTAACCACATAAAACAATATGGGGCATGATGGCTCACACCCACCAGCAATCAGTACCACACACCACAGTGCAGGGTTTGGTGGTTCAAACGTTTAATTCCAGCACTCGGGAGGCAGAGGCAGAAATTGCTGAATTCGAGGCTCACCTGAGCTACATAGTGAGCACAAGGCCAGCCCTAACTACAAAGCAAGACTCTGTCTCAGAAAAAAAAAAAAAGTGAAGTATTTGGTTCAAAGTCACTCACAAAGAAACAGAAAAGACAGACATATTAGACAAGTAGAACAAAATGGAATCATTAGATATAAAAATGAAGTATAGTTTATTTTTGTAAACAGAAGAGATGTTCATATGAATAAAAATCAAGCAAACAAATAAAAGATTAAATAACCTCATCAACTTTTAAATTAGTTCCTACTAAGTATTTATTGAATTAATATGTGAATATAAAGAAATATTTCTTTGAGCACTGAAAGTATGGCCATAGTGAGAGAGGCCACACAGAAAGCATTATCTCTGGGTACATCACATTCAAAGACAACAAAACAAATAGGTCTCCAAGGTCAATGGTGTGTTGTGAAAGGTGAAACCATCTACTCCCTGCTTCTACTCAGCCTTGAGTAGGCAGCTCCTTCAAGCAATAAAGACTTCCAAAACTAAGAGGTAGAGCTTATCAGTGGACTGATCTTTGCTTACTAAAGAGATAGAAATCCTAAACTGGATGACAACATCCCAAATGATGTCTAAATAGCTAGCTCTTAGTTTACCATAGTTCCCAGGAAATCAGAAAGTTGATAATCTCATCCTGATAAGAAACTTCAGAGAACACTAACATAGTCACAGTTGGCTCAGGTGATTTATGTAACTTACATCCTCCTTCTTCCAAAGTTAGAATTTTATTACTGGATCCAGTCCTGTAACCACTGCAGAGCCTAAGACCCACAGCTGATCCGATCCTTCACTAGTTTCCTCTGGGTAGCATGTCAGAAAGGGGTCTCAGTGTTTTGTTTGTTATTATTGTTATCATCCAGATCAAATGACTCTGAAATACTGTAACTATTTCCAGCTTCTTTGTCATCTTGCACATCACATGTTACTGCCTCTTACTAACAAAATCTCAACTAGATGAGAAATGTCGTTCCCATGATTCTGATAGAAAGAGGCAGTAATGATAGAATGGTATTGAGCACACACTGACACAAAATCTTGCACTTTATAGGTCTTCATCTTGGGCCAGGCATTTAGCTCAGTGGTTCCAGAATCTGCTTGGCAAGTGCAAGGTCCTGAGTTTGATCCCTGGTAACTGCCTATCACAATGCTGGAAGTCATGGTTCAGGTCTGTAATCCCAGCACTTGAGAGGCAGAGGCAGGAGGACTGTTGTGAGCTCGAGGCTAACCTGGGCTGCATAGTGAGTTCAGGGCCAGCCTGAACTACAAAGGAGACCCTTTTTCAAGAAAACAAAAAAAAGTTAATGGGAAAACCATGCCTTACTTTAAAATACACACAAAACAACTCAAAACAAAATAAAAGTGCTCAAGAAAGAAAAGACAGAGAAACTTGAAATGAGGTGAAAGAGCTCAGGAAAGAAGTGAAAGAGAAAAATAAAACTATCATAAAAATTGAGATCGTAATAGAAGCAGCAAAAGCAAAAAGAGACATAATTAAAATCACAATAAAGAATAAGGAAGATTAGCTTGAGAAAAGTAATCTCAAACATGAGAAAGAAAAATATTAGCCATTGCTGACTTTGTGAGACATAAATAGAAGATCCAACACATTACTCATTTCCCAGAAAAATAGACAAGAACAAATTGGAACAAAAAAAGTATTCAAAGACGTGTTAGAAAATTTCTTGAAATTCTAAAGTATTCAAGTACATGTGCTTGAAACACATGTGACATGCCAGGAACAATAAATTTTAAGACAACACTGAGGAAAACTGAACACACACAAGAGGAGAGATGATATTCCTTCAACTGTTACACAGAAATGCTAAAGTGAGTGGACAAGACAATGTTCAGATGAAGAAAATGTAGCCAGTGTTGTTCACTGAGACAAATATTTTTAAACACAGATTATCTCAGGGAATGAGTTCTTCATGAAAAAAGTATTGGTGGGTTAATTTAGCAAATCAAAAATTGATGGCATATATAGTACCAAAAGTTCTGGTAAGCTCTGAGTTTATTTAAGCATGAGACAGAGATTTAGCTCAGTGGTTCCAGTGCCTGCCTAGAAAGCATAAGGTCCCTGGTTCAATCCCCAGTAACCACATACAGACTGGGCTTGCTGACTCACGCCCACCAGTAATCAGTACCACATACCACAATACAGGGTGTGGTGGCTCACGCCTGTAATCCAAGCACTGGGAAGCAGAGGCAGGAGGATTGCTGAGTTTAAGGCTTACCTGAGCTACATAGTGAGCTCAGGACCAGCCTGCACTATAAAGTAAGATCTTGTCTTAAAAGAAAAAAAAAGATACCTGTGGAAAATATGGTAATACGATACAATGCAAATGTTGCAAACAATAGCATTACAGAAACAATAACTTCTAAAAGTAGTTATGAGATAAAACAGTAAGATACCACAACACACTTACAAAAGTTGTCAAAACCCCAAAATCTGATAATATCAATTGCTGGTAAGGATGTTGAGCAATAGGAACACACATTCATCATTGATGGGAATCCAAAGTGGAACAGCCACTTTGGAAGTCAATTTGGCATTTCTTACAAAGGCAAACATAGTCTTACCATATGATCTAGCAGTCATGTTCCTAGGTATTTATTCAACTGATATGAAAAACTATGTCCTCACATAGCAGCTTTGTTTATAATAGAATAAAAAGGCTGGAAGCAAATAAGATATTCTTTCTTTATTGAATTCTTTATTGGTACAGTAACTGAAGAGATAAGCATATTGAGGCAGATCAATATAATGGAATGTTATTCAGCAGTAAAAAGAAAGGAGTTATCAAAGCATGAGAAGATATAGACAAAACTTGAGTGCATATTGCTAAGTATAATAATCTGCCTTTAAAAAGTTATACAATACATGATGTAATTTATATGATATTCTGGAAAAACTATATCACAATGCTGGGTGTGGTAGCTCACGCCTGTAATCCCATCACTGGGGGTGGGGGAGGCAGAAGCAGGAGGATTGCTGAGTTCAAAACTGGCCTGGCCTACCTAGTGAGTTCAGGGCCAGTCTGTAGTACAAAGCAAGACCCTGTCTAAAAAAAAAAATTCAGTTAAGAGGTCAGGGCAGTATAAAAATGGAATACACAATATTACTCAATAATCTTCCTGTACTACAAATGTGTGAAAAAGACTCACTGAAGGAAGAGAGGAAAAACAGTGGTCACCTGAATATCTTTAGAAATGAATGAGTCTATAAGATTAAAGACCAAGAGAAACTGGGCATAAGCATAGCACTCAATCTCATGTTTCTTGCAGGGATATAAACTCACAATCCTGATACCAAACACATTTATAATTGAACCTACACATGACAAATGGTAGGACACAGCTTTCTTATTGATGAGGTATGAGACTATCGATAAACAAAGGGAAAAGACAAGACTGATATGTGTGGCAATGGATTACTGTTGGATACATCAATATAAATGCACGTTTTACCTCTATAGATAACATATTGGTTACATATGCCAATAACAAGATGTTGGAGTCCACACACTAATGAGTATACATTCATATATTTTTTTGTACTATCATTGGAAAGGGCCTAAAATAAATGACTTTCTGGAAATCTGTAAGAAACACCCAGATAGCAACAAGTTCATCAACTGACTAGCTCTGGATTTTTATTACCATTTCCTGCAAAAAGGGTCCAGAGTCCTTGAAGAAATGGGTGATCCTCACACTCAAAAAGGAAAAGTTGAAGATGAGCATGGAGCATCTTACAGTTTCAGTAAGTGAAGAAATGCTAAAACAAAGAAAGTTTCACAAAGAGCATGTCAGATGAAGACAAGAAAGCAATCTCAGTGGTCAAAATATAATATCAAAATAAACATTGAAATATAATCCAAAGCACAAAATATCCACGAGCCCATACTAACATGAATAAATTATTAAATAAGTAATTAAACATGGGAGAATATGCTAATGTCTCATATAGAAGAATTTCAAGTAAGTAATAAATACTCTGCTCTTTTTTTTTTTTTTTGTCAGCTACATATACTGAGTCTCTTCCAAAAAGAATAGCAAAGAAGGAGTGGGAGGAGTGCTTTTAAAGTGGAATGACCTACAACAAACACTACATTGCCAGACAGTGAAGGTAAACATCTATAGTGACTAGTCATGCTAATACTTTGTAGTCTTGATAAATGGTAATGAAAGTACTACTTTACCTTAATGATCTTCCTTAGCCAAACCCATAACCCCAGTCTGATCCTAGTCAACTAGATAAATTCCCATTGGGAGGCCTTCTACAAAACATCTGGCCAGTGTACCTCAGTGTCGTCAAGGCCATCAAATGCAAAATCTGAGAAATTCTCATAGTCAAAAGAACTCTAAGATGACGTGACTGTCATGGTCCTTAAGAAGTCCTTTGTGTACTCCTTGAAACAAAAAAAAGGACATGGATCAAAAATAAGGAAATATGAATAAAATACAGATTCCATAAAATAATATCTGTGATATATAGAAAATAGGTTATTTTTATTTTTTTTGAATTCTTTTTTTAATTGAATTCTTTATTGGTACAATTTATATACATCTCAAAATCACATATAACATTGGGAAATTTGTACCGGTATATGCCACAAGTTAATTCTCATTTTTACCCATATCCCTACCCAAAATCAATAGATCACAGATAGACAATTTCCAGATCTTCTCTTTGGTTATTTTTATTTTATTTTTAAATTTTAAAAAGTGTTTTATTTTACTTATTTAGGAATTGAACCAGAGTCTTTGCACTAAGTGTACATTTGTAGCTCTTTTTAATTTTTTTATTTTGAAACAGAGTCTCACTAAGTCACTACGTTCCCCAGGCAGAGCTCAGCCTCAGTATCAGTCCTGCCTCACTCTCCCAGAGTGCTGCAATTTCAGATATGTCCCACTAAACCCAGCTATTTGTAGGTTTTATAAATGTAAACCTATTCTAAAAATTTTTGAAAGTTTATTTTTAAGCAGAATGATGGAGATAGTAAGAGTATTATTTGCTGAAGACATTTGATTATACATAGAGAACCTAAAAGAAATTATCATATAACTTGAAAAAGCTGAATAAGATGGCTGGGGAGGGCCGGAGATTTAGCTCAGTGGTTCCAGCGCCTGCTTCGCAAGCGCAAGGTCCTGAGTTCGATCCCCGGTAACCACATAGAATGCTGGGTGCGGTGACTCACGCCCACCAGCCATCAATACCACATACCACAGGGCACAGTGCCGGGCGTGGTGGCTCACGCCTGTCATCCCAGCACTTGGGAGGCAGAGGCAGGAGGATTGCTGAGTTCAAGGCTTGCCTGGGCTACATAGTGAGCTGAGGGCCAGCCTGAACTACAAAGCGAGACACTGTCTTAAAAAAAAAAAAAAAAGGTGGCTAGGGAAAATATGACAGTCTTCCTCTATACAAATAGCCAATTCTATTCAGAATGGAAGAAATATGTAATTTATAGTAGTTCCAAGAAGATAATTACTTAGGAATAAATTTAACAATTGAATGCAAGGATCCAGCCCAGTCCGAGGCACCCACATGACTGGTGAGAAGACTCAGTGGCTGAGTGGTTGAAGCAGAAATCCACAGGAGGAGGTAGGCTGGCATGAGTAGTGAGAGGCGGGTATGCCAGGCAAGGAGGGCACACACGTTCAGGAAGAGCAACCCCGTGTGGGCTGTCAGGGGTTGTGACAGTCGGAAGGTGCAGGGGTGCAGAGGCTGGTGAGTCCGAGTAGTTTGAGGAAGGCATTTTTATAGTTGGAGGCTTAGAGACAGCAGCATTGCGTGACCTCAGAGCCTGAGTAGAATGAGGTGGACACATGCACATGCACACACGCACGTTTTCCAGACTGTCCAGTGGTGGAACATGCGAAATAATGAGTACATGTAGCCTTCATATTGGCTCCTAAATTCCATTTTCTTTGGGAAGAAATTAAGAATTCAGAGCGAAATAACTAATTCTATGACCAGAGTAGGGAAAGTACAAGATCACAACATTTTGTTATACCGTGGGCAAAGAAGTTCTCCAGGAATGACATGGACACACAAAAGGATCAGAAAAGCCAATCTAACTGGCTCCCACTGGTAGAATCTCGAAGAATCTGAGCATCAAAATAGACGACAACAGTAATGGAACAGAATGTGTTGAATAAAATAAGTCATTAATCAAAACATAAATTAATAAATCTGTTTTTTTGAAGCATAGGGTATTTCCATACTTTGCAATACAAAATATTTATTAATCACAAGGTGCAGGGAGAGTAGTATTCTGATAAAGGAGCTTGCAGTAACTACTTAAGTCAAGTAAACAGAGATGAAATCACTGACAATGGATACACTGAAATTACATGCCTCCTGAGGGAACATAATGAGATGAACGGGGCACCACTTTTGTGATGTTCATATGAAAGAAACCAATCATGAAGGAACGTCAGACAAAACAAAGCAGGAATTCTACAAAGTAACTGGACCTCTAGCTTTGGCATAAGGGCTTCTAAAGTGGGTTGGGAAGAGCTCTTTCCCCTTCTGTATTTAGAAAGATTTTGTAGAGAACTGACATGAAATTAAAATTAAATCTTCTTCAAATATTTGGTAAAATTCACGAGTGAAGTCATCTGGGCCCAGGCTTTCTTGTGCGGAGAAAGGAGAAGGAGTTCAAATTATGAATTCTAGTCAGGCACAATGGCACACCCACCTGTAATCGCAGCACTCTGCAAGGTAGAGGCAGGAGGATCTCAAGTTTGAATCCAGCCTGGGCAATTTAGCAGCTTAGTAAGACGCTATGTAAAAATAAAAAATAAAAAGGGCAGGGGATGTAGTTCGCTGTGATGGTACTGACTTCCATACCCAGTACAGTACCAAAACCGAACCAAAACAATAACAAAAAAACTACCCCTTTTCCCTTTACTATTCAAATTTTTATTTCTTCTTGAAACAACTAGCCATCTGTAGCTTTCTAGAAATTTGTTCACTTCAGTGAATAGTATTTCTTTATAATATTCTTATTTCTCCAGGGTTTGTAGGAGTTTCTCCTTTTTCCATTCCTGACTTCGATGTTTTAAGTCCTCTCCTTCTCCAACTTCTCTCACCCTCTCCACTCACCCTCTCACTTTCTTTTTGGTGGCGTACACTACAGGCTTAGATCTGGGTTATTGATTACCTCTGTTGTTTACCTATTTTTATTTACTTAACTTGCTCACATCTTTAATATTTACTGCCTTCCATTTGCTTTATTTTTATTTCTTTTTCTTTTTCTGTGTCTTGAGTGGAAAATTACTCTATCTTCCTGGGTTTTTTGTTTTGTTTTTCTGTGTGCGTGCGTGCGTGCGTGTGTGTGTGTCTATGTCTTTGTCTGTGTGATGTTTTGCTTTGTTTTGTTGATTTTTAAGTGCTGAGAATGGAACCCAGGGCTTTGCTCATGGCCAGACAATTTCTGTACCACTGAGCCCTCCTTTTATTTTCAATTGAATTTTTATTAGTACATTTTATGTACAGCTCACAATCACACTCAACATTGGGGAATTTATACCAGTATATGACACAAGTTGATTCACATTTTTACCCATATCCCCACCCACCCACAAGCCCCACCCTTTATATACATGCTGTATCTTTTTCTTTCCAAATCATATTTATTCTTTCCCTTCATTACGTTCCCCCACCACATTCCCATTGAATATTTCCTATTTTATAAAATCTATCATACATTCTAGAACTCATTTACATCTACAGGTGCTCATACTAAAGAAAAGATATGGTATTTACATATCTGGGACCTATTTATTTCACTTATTAGTGTGTCCTCAAGGTATATCTATTTGCACATAAATGAATGAAAAATGTCATTCTTTGTGGCAGAGTAATACTCCATTATATATGAAATGTTATATATATATATATATAGACCCACATCTTCTGTATCCAGTCTCCAGTTGATGGGCATTTCAGTTGTTTCCAAGACTGGGCTATCACAAACTGAGCTGCTATGGGTGTACATATGACTTTACAATAAGATTCTTTGAATTCCTTTGGGTATATTCCTAGTAAGGGAATAGCAGGGTCAAATGGGACCTCTAATCCAGGTTTTCTGAGGAATCTCCACACTGATCTCCACAATGGTTGCACAAGTCTACAATCCCAACAGCAGTGGAGAAGGGTTCCTTTCTCCCCACAGCTTTGCCAGTATTTATTGCTGGTTGATGTTGCAATAGCAGCCATTCTTTGTGGAGTGAGATGAAATCTCAGTATTGTTTTCATCTGCATCTCTCAAATGACCAGTGATGTTCAACATTTCTTCAAATGCTTCTTGCCTGTTTTTCTTCTGCCTCTGAGAAGTGTCTGTTCATTTCAGATGCCTATTTTTGAATTGGGTCTTTAGACTTTGGGGGACTGATTTATGTTCTGTATATATTCTATATAGTAGCCCTTTGTCTGACAAACAGCTAGTAAACATTTGTTCCCATGTTGTTGGTTGTCTTTTAGCAGTGCCAATGGTTTCTTTTGCTGTGAAGAAGCCTTTTAGGAGGATGAGATCCCATTTGTTGATTCTTTCTGCTAGTTCTTGTGCTATAGAGGTTTTGTTCATAAAGTCTCTGCCTAAGCCAATGTCTCCAAGAGTTTTACCTAACCTGTTTTCCAGTAGGTTTATTGTTTCTGTTTTAATGTTTAAGTCTCGCTTCCATTGTGATTTTAGTTTAGTACATGGTGAAACAGATAGGTCTAGCTTTAGTTTTTGGCAGGTTAAAGCCCAGTTTTTCCAGCACCATTTGTTAAAGAGGCTGTCTTTCCTCCATTGAAGATGTTTGGCTCTTTTATCAAAGATAAGTTGGCTTAGTGTATCTGGAGTTGTTTCTGGATCTTCTAATCTATTCCACTGGTCCTCAGGTCTGTTATTTTGCCAGTATCATGCAGTTTTTATCACAGTGGCTTTATACTACAATTTTAAGTTGGGGATTGTAATACCCACTGCCATGTCATGGCTGCTTAGATTTGCTTTTGCTTTCTAGTTCTAGTGTGGTTCCAGATGAATTTCTGGATTATTTTCTCTAGCTCTGTGATGTATGGTGATGGAATTTCAATTGAAATTTCATTGAATCTGCATAGTAGTTGTGGGAGTATAGCCATTTTGATGATGTTGGTTCTCCCTACCCAGGAACAAGGAATGTCTTTCCATTTTCTGATATCCTCTTCTATCTCCTTTTTCAGAGTCCTGTAGTTTTCAAAGTTGAGGTCTTTCACCTCCTTTGTTAAACTGATTCCTAAATATTTGATTTTTCTGGTTGCCATTGTGAAAGGGATTGACTCCCCAGTTTCTCTTTCAGTGAGTCTGTTGTTTGTGTAGACAAAGGCTGTTGATTTTTTATCATTGGCTTTGTATCCAGCTACACTACTAAATTCAGCAATTAAGTCCAGCAGTTTTTTGGTTTTTAGGATCCCCTATATACAGAATCATATCATCAGAAAATAATGACAGTTTAACTCCTCCCTTACCTATCTTTATTCCTTTTATTTCTTTGACTTGCCTACTTGCTGTGGCTAATGTTTCCAGCACTATATTGAAGAAGAGTGTTAACAGTGGAATCCTTGTCTTGTTCCTGATCTGAGTGTAAAAGGTTTCAGTTGTTGCCCATTTAGTATGATGCTGGCTGTTGATTTCTGATAAATAGCTTGTATTAGGTTCAGATAAAGTCCATCTATTCCTATTCTCTGTAGGGTTTTGATCATGAATGGGTGTTGGATTTTGTCAATTGCTTTTTCTGCATCTATTGAGATGACCATATGGCTTTTGTCCTTGAGTCTGTTAATATAGTGTATTACATTTATTGATTTATGTATGTTAAACCAGCCTTGCATCCCTGGGATAAATCTGACATAATCAGGTTGTATGATTTTCTTGATAATTCTCTGTATTCTGTTTGCCATTATTTTATTGAGGATTTTTGCATCAATGTTCATTAGAGACCTTGGCCTGTAGTTTTCTTTTTTGGTTGGGTCTTTTGCTGCCTTTGGAATCAAGGTAATGGTTGCTTCAAGGAATGATTTTGGGAGTACTGCTTCTCTTTTGATTTCATTAAAGAGTTTGAGAAGCAGTGGCATTAACTCTTCTTTAGAAGTTTTGTACGATTCCGCAGTGAAACCATCAGGACCAGGGCTTTTCCTTCTTTGTTGGTAGGTTTTTTCTTTGTTGTTTGTTTGTTTGTTTGTTTGTTTGTTTTGAGACAGGGCCTCACTTTGTAGTTCAGGCTGGCCCTCAACTCACTGTGTGGCCCAGGCAAGCCTCGAACTCAGCAATCCTCCTGCCTCTGCTTCCTGAGTGCTGGAATTACAGGCTTGAGCCACCACGCCCGGCATGTGGTATGTGGTACTGATTGCTGGTGGGCCTGAGTCACCAGCTCTGTATTGTATGTTTTTACCAGGGACTGAACTGGGAAATGTGTGCTAGCTAGGCAGGCACCAGAACCACTGAGCTAAATCTCTGACCCCATAATTATTTTTATCCATCTTTTTTGGGGATTTTTTTGGTGCAGATTTGAATTAATGCATAAGGCCCCTTGTTGTCAATCTGGAGAAATTCTTGATAGGATTATAACCCTCTATTTTATATAGTCCTTCTAGCTTCCTCACCTCTCTGTAGCTCCACCCCACTGAACTTCCACAAGGAAAAATTTAGAAGGCAATGTGGGCTATGATAGGTTAAAAGTTACCTCACTTTGGCCCTTACATTGGTCCCCCAAAACCAAAAACTACATAAGACTGTCCCTTCCTTTGTTCCAAGCTTCTGCCCCTCTGTTGCAGGAGCCACTTCACCCCCTTTAAATAAAACCTTCTGTCGGGCTACCTGGTATGTGGCATGGTTGTTGGCTGCCACCGGAGGTCTAACACTTCTTTTTGAATTTTTCACAAGTATTTGCTGGCAACTAATTCTCACAGTATTTGCTTATCTGGAAATGTGTTTATTCTGCCCTCACTTATGAACGATATTTCCCTGGATGTAAAATTCTTTTTGGCTAACATGTTTTGCTTGTTTTGGCACTTGAAGTGTGCCATACCACTGCATTCTCATCTCCTTTTTCCCTAATGTGAAGTCAGATGTTAATCTTAGCAGGCCCCCCTTGTGTATGTATCTTTGCATTTAGCCTATCTGGATTTCACAGAATCTTTGAGATGCATAAACTAATTTTCATCAAATTTGGTAAGATTTCAGCCTACATTTCTTCAACATTTGTGTATTATGTCTTTTCTCTCCTGTTGCGCTCCCCTAACATCAATATTAGTGCTTTGAATAGTGTCTCAGGTTTCTCTGAGATTTTGTTCATTTCCTTGTTTGTTCTTCATAATACATTATCTCTATCATTCACATTTATTGGTTCCTCTGTGAATTATGATCTACTATTTAATCCCTCTAATTTTTACTGATATTCTCTCTTTGATGACACACTGTCCTCATGGTTTTTGTTGTTGTTGTTGTTAGCTTTATTTATTTATTTATTTTGTTTTGTTTTTGAGGCAGGATCTTGCTGTGCATTTCAAATTGGCCTTGAACTCGCTATGCAGCCCAGGTTGGCCTTGAATTTGTAGCCATCCTCCTGCCTCAACTTACCAAGTGCCAGGATTATAAGCATGCACCATCATCCCCATGCCCGGTATGTTTTACTTCTTTATAGGGTGGCTCCTTATAGGTTTTTAAACATCTCTATAATGGTTGCATTTGCATGTTCATTAAATTTTGCATCAAGACCTTTCCAGAGGTAATTTCTGTTGCCTGTTTTTGTTTTTGTTTTTCCTGCGTATGGGTTAAATTTTCCTGTTTCTTTACACATCTTGTAATTCTTTGTTGAAAACTGGTCATTTTTGATAATACAATTGTGCTAACTCTGGATTCTGGTCCCCTCAGTGTTTACTGTTGATTATTTATTTGTTTAATTACTTAGTTGTTTTACTATGTTAACAAAGGCTATTTCTCCCCCAAGCATTACCTACACAGTGATGTTGGACCTTTTAGAACTTTCACTGATGAAAACAACCCTTTCCAGCACCCAGGCCATGGATTCACTGCCACTGGCCTACAAAGTTATTACTGTGAGGCACAGCCATGGGCAGGCAAGGGCCAGCTCTCTCCTTGACTTCACTCAGGTTTGGTGTTTTGTTTTTGTTTTTGTTTTTGTTTTTGTTTTTTTGAGATAGGGTCTTGCGTTGTAGTTCAGGCTGGCCCTGAGCTCACTATGTGTAGCCCAGGCAACACTTGAACTCAGTAATCCTCCTGCCTCTGCCTTCCACGTGCTGGGATTATAAAAGTGAGCCACCACACCCAGCACACTCAAATTTTTTACTCTTCTTTTAATCTTCCAGTAAAGTGTCTAACTGATCAACTCCTATTGCTATTTTAGCTCGTTGTTAGTCTACCCTAATTATTACCTTACACTCTTGTTTTCCATAATGACCTGAAGCATAAATTGTTCCACAACTCAATCCAACTAAATGCTGTGCTACAGGAGCACTCTTTGAGTACTGTCTTTAAGGCTTGCTCTTAACATCAGGAAGGATTTTTTTAGACGTGGATTTTGTGTTTAACTTGAAGCTGATCTATCTTTTTGATATCATTTGTTACCACTGCTATCATGAGGATACTTTCTCCTCTTAATTTCTTACCTGCAAGATCTGCATTTTTTTTTTTTTTGAGACAGGGTCTCGCTTTGTAGTTCAGGCTGGCCCTGAGCTCAGGCCAGGGAGCCCAGGCAAGCCTGGAACTCAGCAATCTTCCTGCCTCTGCCTCCCAAGTGCTGGGATTACAGGCGTGAGCCACCACACCTGGCACTGTGGTATGTGGTGTTGATTACTGGTGGGTGTGAGTCACCACACCCAGCATTGTATGTGGTTATTGGGATTGAACTCAGGACCTTGTGCTTGCAAGACAGGTGTTGGAACCACTGAGCTAAATCTCCAGCCCCAAGATCTGCATTTTTAAATAAGGATCATAAGCTTTACACTCTGCTCAAACAAAACCAGTGCCCTGGTTTTGTAGTCCCAGTAGGAAGGTGGGACTCTTCCTACTGAAGAAATTCTCCTTCATGGTGGGGGCAGGAATCTGATGTTCTTGTTGAGATAACTCTCATAGGCAGGGCTATGGTTGGGTGTGGTATGTATCCCTGGTATTCCTGGTTTGTCTTCTCTCCCCAGGCTGGAGCATCTGCCCTACAAGCAAGTAGTGTTTATGGGCCCAGTATTTTTGGCCTGCTGTGCATAGGGTAGTTTCTATCCAAAAAGTAGTATCTGCGGAGGGAAGACTCAGATCTTTGTTTTTGGAATAGAGCTTCTGCAACACAGAGCTGGGAAAGGAAGAAGAAGATGGACTGCTGAATGGAAGAACAGATGATCAGAGTGATTTCTAAGCTTGCAATCACTAAATTATGAACATAAGAAATATGAGTGATGTTGCTGTTTTAATGGGTAAAGGCTGAATAGACTAATCAGAACTGACACTGGCTGTCAGGAGTGGCTACATAATCAGCAGGCATAGTACAGAAAGATATAGTGAAGAAATATAGATTTCTTAAAGAAATCTTTAAGAATGTCAAGATAGGGCCGGAGGGTTAGCTCAGTGGTTCCAGCGCCTGCCTCGCAAGCGCAAGGTCCTGAGTTCGATCCCCGGTTGCCACATATAATGCTGGGCATGGAGACACGCCCACCACCAATCAACACCGCATACCACAATGCCGGACTTGGTGGCTCACGCCTGTCATCCCAGCACTCGGGAGGCAGAGACAGGAGGATTGCTGAGTTCGCGGCACCTTGCCTGGGCACCATAGTGAGCTCAGGGCCAGGCTGAACTACAAAGCGAGACCCTGTCTCAAAAAGCCAAAAAAAAAAAAAAAAAAAGAATGTCAAGGTAACTACAGATCATTAAAACATGTTTGGGGCCTTTCCAAGCAAGGCACTGCAGGGGGTGTGTGTGGCTGCACAGTACACAACTATGAAACCCTCCTTGCTCATTCAATCCCTAGAGTAGTGTCCTTAGGGCTTACAGGTAGTATTCATTAATAGCTGCATCTGGGGCTGAGGCAACCCCATGTAGCTAAAGACAAATGGATGGGTAAGAGGGACCATGACTCAGAGCACTGTTTCGATGTCAAAGATCAGAGAAATACTCAATAGTTTAAAATGCCAACATGATCAAAAAATATTAATTCACAAAATTTCATTCACTCCAGGGGTCACATTATTGTAAAGTTACTAAATTTACATAGCTAGCAGGTCAGTAGCTCCCGGGTCCTTTTGCAAACTTTGGTGCCACTTCGTTCTCATATCTATTTGTTAGAGTAATTCTGGTTGGAAATCCTAGGTTTATGGCAGTGGTTCCAGAAATCCCTTGATTAGTATGGCTGAATCCATGTGCTCTCTGTAGAATCACTGAAATACTGAGTTTGCAAAGCCCACTCAATAGCTCCTGCTCTTCTGTGCCTCGCTGCGAACTCTCCACCCCACATTTTTGCTTCCTCCTCCAAACCTGTCACTTAGCACCTACAAACAATTTTAGCAAGCCCTGGTTTGACAATTGCTAACTATGTCAGACCATCATGGAAGTTATCATATTTAACAAGGACAGCTCTACTTTGGGAAATAATGACACACCCTGTCATTTATGCCAAGTGATAGCAAAGGATGGTATCCTGATTTACACCTCTGTTTTAGCTACTTTTCCCTTTTCAGAGCTGATCAGTGGCCGTGATGGTCACAACTGTACTCATCCTGACCCTAGTAGGCTGCCCGCTTCATTGTTTTGCAGTTTTCATTTTAAAATACTGTTATATGTCAGTGCTTTACAAGTTAAATGTGCAAATGAGCCAACAGAGAATGTTGTTCTAATATAGAGCAGTTGGAGAATTTCAAATCAGCTACCAGGTGATGAGTACTGTGCTCTAAATTACTTTAATTCAAACAAAAACCAGGCTTTTGATTGCCAGCTACCTCCAGTTTTCCCAGAGTGCACACCAGCACATCTAACCCAAGTCCTATGGGCAGAATTGTGGGGCTGGGCACCTAGTATTCATCTCCATGAGATCAGAAACTTTTAACATTATGATGTGATTTTCACTGAACTTTTTCAGGACCTGATTGCGCAGCATCAGGCAGACTGCACACGCAGCAATCCCACCATGCGTTGGGGAAAGCATGGGGCGGTGTTAAACTCACACTGCAACCCAAACAAACACATGTGTGAAGGACATTCATTTGTGCAACGCTAAGTGTAAAATGCAGTGATTATAGAAAAGAATATTTCAAAAGGGAAATAAAAAATACAAGGACAGGAAAAAGCAGAAACAAAAATTTCTTTGAATAGAGAGGGGTGTAAGAAAGGGAAAAAAAAACTCCAGATATACCATGCAGAGGTACGAATTCCGAATGAGGAAAGTGATCATAATGTGTACCTAAAATAAACCAGTAAACTTAATGAATAAAAGAAGAAAATAATATTTCAACCTATCTACCAGCATATGCCTGTGAAGACAGGCACTTATTGTTATAAAGTAGATATGTAAGTTTTCTTATTTATTAAACTTGGACTTGCTGTATTGTTTTGTAAAATTATTTAATAAAAGTGTAAGAAATAAAAGAAGTCTTCCAATAACGAATTCAATTTAAAAAAAAGAAAGAAAGAAAAGAAGTCTAGCATAGTGGTACATACCTCTAATCCTAGCATCCAAGAAACTAAACCAGGGAAATTGCAAATTCTAAACTGGGCGTGGTGGCTCACACCTATAATCCCAGCACTCAGGAGGCAGAGGGAGGATTGCTGTGAGTTTGACATTTGCCTGGACTACATAGTGAGCTCAGGTTCTGGTTGAACTACAAAGTGAGACACTGTGTCAAAAAACTAAAAAAATTAAAAATTAAAAAAAAATTGCAAGTTCTAGCCCAGTGTAGGGAATTTAGCAGTTTAAGGAGAATTTGTCTCAGATGGGGGGAGGGGTGACTGGGAATATACTTCAGTGTAAAAGTACTAGGCTCAGTCCCCAGTACTACAAAAATAAAAGAAGCCTTATTACTTATATATGTTAACTATCCTATATATTTTATACGCAGCCCAACACAATTCTTCTTTATTCAGTGCAGTTCAGGCAAGCCAAAATGTTGGACACCCACGGTTTAAAGCAATCATCTACACCTAGGTAACCTCATTCTTTGAAAGATGGACATACATTAATTTCAAAGGTGTACACTTTTTTTTTTTTTGAGACAAGGTCTCACTTTTGTAGTTGAGGCTGTCTCTGAGATCACTGTGTAGCCCAGGAAAGCCTCGAACTCAGCAATCCTTCTGTCTCTGCCTCCCGAGTGCTGGGATTATAGGCGTAAGCCACCACGCCCAGCACTGTGGTATGTGGTATTGATTGCTGGTGGGTGTGAGTCTCCACGCCCAGCATTGTATGTGGTTACCGGGGATTGAACTCAGGACCCTGCACTTGCGAGGCAGGTGCTGGAACCACTGAGCTTACCCTCCAGCCCAGGTGTACACTTTTTGATCTCGAAATCAAACCAAACCAAACAAAAACTGCTACGGAGTCCGAAGCTGAAGGATCGCAAGGTCAAGCCCAGTCTAAGCAATTAATTGAGACCTTGTATCAAAAATAGAACTTAAATAGGCTAGAAATATAATTCATGCTACTTAGCATGAGGGAAATACTGGGTTCAATCCCTAGTACCACACATGCGCACGCGCACACACACACACACACACACACACACACACAATCAGAAATTTAAAAAGATTGCCTGCCAACTAGTACAGGAAATCCTCAAGCTTGTACTGTGTAGTTTCTGACCACTAAATTCTTCAGACAGGATCTCTAATCACTGCATTCCTTACTTCCTTTATTTTTCTGTCATGAAATGTAACACACAATTAGGACTATGAACATATGTAAAATTTATTGTTTCCTCATTATTTGTTCCTTGAGTTACTTTTAATGCCAATCTTATGGCAAATGCTTTCTTCCAGAGTGCAATTTAAAACAAAAACAGCAACAAAAGAAAAATACTAAACCTCATATTCTGAGATCTGGCAATATATGCCTGGCTTAGCAGAGATTGCAAAATCACATTGTTTTATTAATGCATCAGTGAACAAACTGGGCCACCCTCTGAGTCTCAGTACTCTCACCACAGATCTTTCTTTCTTTCTTTCTTTCTTTCTTTCTTTTTTTTTTTTTTTTTGAGACAGGGTCTCGCTTTGTAGTTCAGGCTGGCTCTGAGCTCACTATGTAGCCCAGGCAAGCCTCGAACTCAGCAATCCTCCTGCCTCTGCCTCTCGAGTGCTGGGATGACAGGCTTGAGCCACCACGCCCGGCACTGTGGTATGTGGTATTGATTGCTGGTGGGCATGAGTCACCACGCCCAGCATTGTATGTGGTTACCGGGATCGAACTCAGGGCCTTGCGCTTGCGAGGCAGGTGCCAGAACCACTGAGCTAAATCTCTGGCCTTCACCACAGATTTAAGAAGAAACCTGTTTATAGAATTTACTGCTAGCTCAAAGTCTGAGTACTCTAAAACCTATTTAAATACAACTATGCTTTACAATCAGACATGTTCAACATTAGAAGAATTTCAGTTTAATAAGACTCGTATTTAACATTTGAACATGTAGCTGGAAATTGGTAAGTCAGCAGTGTCTTTTGGTGAGAAAAAACTTCTTTCTTCATATGGAAAATCTGAAATTTAGAAAAGCATTGTTATTAATAAAATCTCTCATACACGACACAATTTCATTGAAGATTAAGAAGTCAGAGAAATAGGCAAAAAAATCATTCAGCATACAAAGGAAAGCATTTCCTCTATGTTAACATTTCTATCAGGAAAAGTTATAGCATTAAGATTTCTTCCTTCAGGGTTACAGCTTCTCTTTAAAGCTTTCTAAAACTTAGTGCTCTCCCCCATCTATATTCTATAATATTATGTATACAGCTTAAATAGCAACCTTTTCAAATCTTATCACAGGCTATACTTTTTTCATTCTCCCCACTAGCACATGAGCTCTGAGGGCAGCCGTGTCATTTTATCATTTTGATAGAGTCTAGTCTTTAGGCTCACCCTAATAATAGATTTTCTTATTTCTTACAGTCCCTTTCTTTCTCCCAGTCTTGCTTTACTTTGTGCCTCTTTCATTTTATTGTTCTCTAACCCAGAATTAAACAATGTTTCATGATCCAAAGCTTTATTTTTCTACTTTAACAAAATTAACCCCCATGCACCAAAATGTAGCCTTGTAGAGTCAAGTTTTCTAATTTCTATATTTTCTGAACACATCACCATAATCCATGCAGCCTCAATTATATACTCTAAAAGAGCAGATAAAATTATAAACTGTAAGCCCATTGGTTCTAAGTACAGCACTTTTCTTGTTATCTATTGTCTCAGACTAAACATTATAATATTATATAACTTACTGATTTTTTTGTTCAGCAACACTTTGACTTATGAAAAAACAGACAAATTAGTGCAGGAAAAAAAGCTAAGAAAAGAATGGCTGATAAGTAAAGTAGCATTATTTTCTCCGGTCCATCACCTAGGATCAAAAATCACAAAAAGGAAAGTGTTAGAGGTTGATAACTACATTTTAAATAATTGTTTTACAAATAAACTCGTAGGGCCAGAGGGTTAGCTCAGTGGTTCCTGCACTTGCCTCGCAAGCGCAAGGTCCTGAGTTCGATCCCCGGTAACCACATATAATGCTGGGCGTGGAGACACGCCCACCAACAATCAACACCGCATACCACAGTGCCGGACGTGGTGGCTCACGCCTGTGATCCCAGCACTCGGGAGGCAGAGACAGGAGGATTGCTGAGTTCGCGGCGGCTTGCCTGGGCACCATAGTGAGCTCAGGGCCAGCCTGAACTACAAAGCGAGACCCTGTCTCAAAAATCAAAAA
>PVIC010015381.1:0-35296 GCA_004025085.1 Thryonomys swinderianus
AGAAACATCATATTCTCTTCCTTCCTTGGTGCTGTCCCAAGTGACATTTCTTACAGCTTTTCCCCAATTATGTCAAAGTAAAATAACCCCCTCTCACCATTGCTCATAGTCTTCATTCCTGCCATCTGAAGATGAGATAATCTGAGTTATTTTCTCTAATTCATGACTGAAATACTTGCTTCTAGTTAATAAAATACTTCCCTGGATAAAGGAATCACTAAGGTAAGAGGTAAACATATCTATAGTATGACAGATGAAGGGAGAAGAGAGAGTGTTTGGAAAGATGGGACTTTCAACACTTCCAGAAAATCACCTACATAGTCCCCGCCTACCTTACAGGGGCTGGCACTGCTGGTGGGACAAAGTAGAGATACAGATCAATGGCGGTCTTCACAATGCTGATACTCATTTTAAAAACTTTTTTAAAAAGCATTGAATCAAATCTTTGGGAGAGCTTCCAGGTTTACTCAGTTCCAAATATGTATCTATTGTAAAGAGAATAATTGCCAAGACTGTCCGTATCCATGAATAGTTCACTGTCCCTCATGAAGTCTGTCACCACCATTATTCACCTTATCATCTAAAAAGTATTCTGTGCAAACTGGGTGTTTGCACATAAGAATAACTGCTTCTTGGTCAAGCTCTGTATTATCACATACAACACCTGCTACGGCTCTCTTTTCTCTTTTTTGTTTTTATTCTTGCAGCTTCACTGGCTTTTCTAGAATGTTTTATATACTAGATCTAGCTTCAAAATTAGTGTTGTTATTAGTTTTTGTGTTGCTCCTACACAAGGTCCTTCTCCTGACCTCTCACATCTGTACTTTTCTTCTGTGCTCCCTTCACTCCACACATGTTGCCCAACGGTCTTTTTTCCCCTTGTGACTGCTCTGATATACATAACGATAGCTCTTCATTTTTCCTCTGAAATACTATAGTTTGGCAGATAAGGTTTTTATCAAGGCCACTAAGAATTTCCCCATGAAAGACATAAAGTCAACATATCTTCTGTTTCCTGGTTTATTGAAATAAGTCTCAAAGAACTCCCTGCTTCAGCATATTTACTTGAGACTTAAGTTCAGGCTGAGCTAGTGTGACCAAACTGTACTACTGAGAGTTGATCCAGCCCTTTGAGTACCATTATACCAAATTGACAGGCCATCTACATGTCTTCACTCTCAACAACACAAAGAATGGAGAGTCACAACTGGGTCTGTATTTGTGATGGTTAATTATATGAGTCAACTTGATTTGCAGTGCCAGATAACTGCTGAGCACTGCCCTCCGTGTGTCTGTGAGGGCGTTACAGAATTGGTCATCTGAGTAAAGGAGATGGCTAAATAGAGCAGCAAGGTAAATGAAGAGAGAATTTGTGTGCTCTCTCTCTCTCTCTCTCTCTCTCTCTCTCTCTCTCTCTCTCTCTCTCTCTCTGTGGGCTGGTACATCTGTCTTTTGTGTGAAGAGCAGTCTGTAAAGAACCAGAGAAAATAACTCAGGAAGAGTTACGCGTATATCCTAATCTACCCGGATCAATCACAATCTAGTCTAGTTAGCACCTTGTCACTATGGATACTTCCCCTTTACTTCCAGAAGTATCTCTCAGCTTGGATAACAAATGTCATGGCCACATTAGCCAAGAATCAAGTGAAGATCTGAGGTCAATGGAGGTTGTAATGGATATATGAACCATCACAGTTGGGTCTAACCTGGAGGACAACTATTGAACACTTGGTGCTAGGATATGTGACTGAGCAGTTTAGAGAGACTACCCTACGAGGCCAGACAGTAGAAGGACAGGGAATTGGGTCACTTCAAATTATCCAGCTAGCTGCCAGATCCCGTGGGGAAATAAAAATCTTTAATTAAGATATAAGTGGCACTGTTTGAAGTACTATGTCAAGTCTTTTACACTGACTAGCCTTTCTTTTCAATTAAGTTCTCATAAATAATCTAAGCAGTCACATTATTATCATGTCACTTTACAGAGGGGGAAGCTGGAGTTCCAGAGGTGAGGTATCAAGCTCAGTTTAAATCTGCTTCTCCACCCACGTTACTAACCCAGACAGTCTAACTCAGGTACGGTTACATCACACTGTCTTTTCCAGCTTTGATGACTCCTGTATTATCGGGGCTCTCTAGCTAAAAGGCCAAGGGATTTAAAATGAGCTACAGGACTCCATTTCATAACAGAGGAGAAAATATGTGTAAAGCAATAATGCAAAATTTAATTTTTTTTTGAGATTAGGTTTCGCTTTGTGGTTCAGACTGTCACTGAGCTCACTATGTAGCCCAGGCAAGCCTTGAATTCAACAGTCCTCCTGCCTCTGCTTCCTGAGTGCTGCGATTACAGATGTGAGCCGCCACACCCAGCATTGTTGCATGTGGTTACCAGGGATCAAACTAGGGATCTTGCACTTGTTAGGCAGGTGCCAGAACCACTGAGCTAAATCTCCAGCCCTTAAAATATTTTTATAAAATGTTAGAAATTAGATATCACCAGTATGCAAAAAAAAAAATTAAAACCAAAACAGTGAGTGAAAGGGAGAGAGAATTAAAGTATGGTAAGAATGAGAAATAGAAATATCAAAGGGAAAAAATAAAAAGAGACAGTTTTCTTTCAAAGATTTCAGAAGCTATATTTTTTATTAACTAATGAGAAGTAACACTTGATCTAAGATTTCTTTAAGACCATAACGTTAAGTGAAACAAATCAGATACACAAGCTTAAATGTCATACGGTTTCTTTTATATGAGAAACCCAAGTATAAATGAATTAAAGAGCAAAATAAAAGATAGATAACAGGGAGCATAGAGCTAGATGTTTTGCAAAATAGAAGAGGGTCAGGAGACAAGGGAGTGAGAGGGAGAAGACCGAAGAGGAATTAGGATGTGTTATGAATTTGTACCAACTTCCGATGATGAACATAATCATTATATACTGCAAATCTACTAATAAAAATAAAATTTGAAAATAGAGCACATGACTTAAAAATGCTAGATGATCAGTACATTGAGCCTGCTATAATTTCTTCAAGACAGAAGTAAAGAAAAGAAAACCAAAAATAGAGTGTGAAGAAGAGGTAAGAATTTGGGCTTAAGTGTAAGTACTGTATTTCAATTTTTGCACCTTGTTGTTTTAATGTTTGGTCTCCACTCCTGCAACAGCCGCGACTCTCGTGAGCCTGTTGTAATGCAGGACCTGCGGTCCCAGTCTAACCCCAGGGAACTGGATGCTACATCTTGACATCTTCCTTGGGGTTCATATCCATCTACCTTAAAGTTAAAGAAGCTCTGTTGTAGCACGTGAACGTGGCTATTTTCCACATTTGCCTAAGAAGAAAACTTCTGCTTTGGTTCCAGGACCTGTGCTTCTCTTTGCTGTGATGCTCCCTAGCTATATAACAATAAGTGAAAGACTCCATCTATGCGAGCCCCAACATTTTCATCTGCCAAGTGGGAATTACAATAAAGTCCCAGCCCTTTGTAGGAGTTTAACAAATGCTCTTCTCTTCATTTATTTATAGATCCTAATTCAAACAACTTTGATACAAGCCTTTGATTATCTGGTTTCTAACCTTAGCAATATTTGCTATCTAGTGATAATTCTCTATTTGTATTATTTTTTTCTCAAAACAACAGACTATGGTTTAGCAAATAGCCTCAGAGATATGACAGTACATTTCTTTTTTTCTTTTTTCTTTTTTTTTTTGAGACAAGGTCTCGCTTTGTAGTTCAGGCTGGCCCTCAGCTCATTATGTAGCCCAGGCAAGCCTGGAACTCAGCAATCCTCCTGCCTCTGCCTCCCAAGTGCTGTGATATGTGGTATTGATGGCTGGTGGGTGTGAGTCACCACGCCCAGCACTGTATATGGTTACCGGGATTGAACTCAGGGCCTTGCACTTGCGAGGCAGGTGCTAGAACCACTGAGTTAAATCTCCAGCCTTGATGGTACATTTCTATATTCTCTTACCTTGTGTCAGTGGGTGAGCTAACTGTCACTTCTATAAAGCCAGGTATTGTGACAGCTACATAACATGTTCTTATTTGCATTATACTAACATATATTGAGATGATGTTACACGACTTGCATTATGATATAGGGCAAATATCACATTTTTGTTAATTAAATCTATTAATAACTATGTCATGGAATAGGTATGAGAATAAAGAAGCAGAATTTTCCTCCATATCACCAAGAAAAAATTAAGCACAGAAAGCGTGAAATGCTTTGTGGGTGGTCAAACGTTGTAAGTACCTCTTTACTGATAATACAACTTTTTGGGAGGAGATATCAGGGAGAAACTTCCTTATAATCCTTATTTTCCTGATATTGTTCCCACCAGGACTAGTTTTTATGTACAACTGTCAATTTTCTCTCAAGCTTTAAGTAAGCCTTGAATATTTATGACCTAATAAATACTATGCCAAAAATTATTGAGAGGCCAGAGAGCAGCTAGGCCTTACCAAAAGATCAAGCTTAGGGTAGTGTTTTGTTCCCTGATACCTTTGTCTCCACGCGAATCCCAGGCTTTTATCTGTCTGGGCTTTCTCTCCATTGTACTTTGATTCATTTCCTGCCAGTTCTGTGGTTTTACCATACTGTCCAATCAAACATCCTTCGGAGTTAAGCACTCTAAACCCAGATCAAATTGCCAGGAATTAGGGGCTTATAAGACTGAAGAACTCGTGAGTAACACTGACTCCAGCTCTAACTGAATCCAAGGATTTTAGGCACCTTTAGAGAACCATGGCTGTCCTCTGTAACTTGCTTCCCACCCCACTGGATTCTATTTTCTGCAAAACAGATCCTGTTTGCCTCAAACTCATGTATTACTATTTTAGTATTTCAGGAAAGAACTTTCCTTTGCCCTTTAGCCAGCCAGATTGTGTCATTGCACTTTATTGGATGGATCTGGATCAGGTGCCCATCCTGAGAAAGGGCAACAGAATGTACTGGAATGACTAGTTGTGGTTATTCAATCATCCTGGATGGCCAGGGAAACACTATAGCCTTGTTCATTCTGGGCGATTGAGAGAGAAGGGATGATTTCTGAAGGAAAGATCAGGGTATCAGCAATAAAAATCTATTGGATGCTAAACAAGTAAAAGTAAAGGGCCTTTTCCACACAGACACACTTAGATATATGGTGTTGATCATTTCGGCTTTAACTCTGACTTCTAATCAATTGGGGCTGAAATTCCTTGTCCTTGAACCTTGTCCTTAAATCTATGGAGCCTCTTGTCCCAGCTCTGTATCCACTTACTGTAACCAACTGCTGTTGTGGGGTTCACAGGAACCCCCTTGAAAACGGGCGCCAAGAAGAAACTCAGAGCTTCTCTAATAATTTTCTTTGGAAAAGAAATTTTAAAAGTGCTGTAAAACCTACGAATCAATGTGTTGTTACTTTGTAAGCTCCCACAACATGGTCAATGGGAAGAATACTGAATCCAGAGTCAGCAATCCCGAGAAATGAAGACCAGCAACATTAATGAGGACTAATGAGAGGAGGCCAGGATGGGGGACTACATTTGGGACTGAGTTTGTCTATTTCCTATTACTTAAAAAAAAATACTTGACCGGATAATTTATAAAGAAGATATCTTTAGCTAGCCCATAGTCTTGAAAACTGGGAAGCCTAGTCCTGCACAGATAGTGAAACTGGTGGCACCTGGTCTAGGTTTTCTTGCTGCGTCATAAGATAATTGGCAGCAAGACAGAGCATGTATGAGAAAAGAGCTCTCATTTACAACATGGCCATTCTCATGCTAATGCATGGATCCGTTAATACATGCAGGGATTGATTCATTCCTAAGAGCAAAAGTCTCGCCTCCAACCCAGTCACTTGCTAAAGTCTCACCTCAAACTTCCATTAAGCTCTGAATTCCCAAACATAAAGGCCATGTGGAGGGTACATTTCAACCTTAACAAGGATTCTGCTTATTTTTATGACTAATTGTTTTAATGACTAAGTTTATTTATGTTGGACAGCAACACATTTTTCCAAGTATCCTATTACTGAAAAACATGTGGGGGAAAAAAGACTGAAAAATTCTGTGTCCTGACAGAATACGTATTATTAGGAAATGCTTGGAAAAATAAAATACCAAACATTATATCAGGACACATTACATTTTAACAGTGTTTATGAAATGGAAAACAATGAAATGGAAAACAGTGCAACTATCTGTTTGAATTTTGCTTTTTTTCCCCAGATGTGAAAATAAAATAATTATTTAAAAATTCCAGTTCTTCATTGTACAATAATGATCTTACAACACAAATAGATTTTAACAAGAACAATATTTGGAAGGTGAAAGTGATAGTAACCGATGGGTTTAAAATGAGATGTTAAGGTTTTTAGAGGTAATAACCTTAATGATGTGCGGAAAGGCCTTTTTCATGCCTTGCATTGCCAAACACCCTGTCACCATTTTGCATCTACTCGGACAGTTCCTCAGACAAGCAGCTGGTTTCCAAGAGCTTCTTCTAAATACCAGTCTCTATCCTTTACCCAGCTTTGTGTGTTTCTTCCCTGGACCCACCATTTCCTGGCATTATGGTTCGTATTCATTTCCATTGTGTTCAGTTGTCTGTTTCCTATTGAGCATCTTATAGTCCACACTTATTTCTCAATGAGTTCAGTTGTCTGTTGCTTGGAAAGTGGAAACACCCAGAGGCAGTTGTCTGTTGTATCCACCACCAATTTCTTGGGGCCTCAATGGTACTTGGCCTGGAGAAGCTTTCAATAGCTACTTGTCGAAAGAATTATCTGTAGAATAAACATCTTCAAAAGACATTGGTAATCAAAATTCTAACAGTTGAAAACAGGGTAAGATTTGAAATCCTTAAAAATTACTTACAATATAATTTTTTTAAATAGAGACTAAGGGAAATTTTTATCAGTCTTTCGACCTACAAACTCTCACTTCACGCTGCTGAATGTGACCTTGAACACAAGTAATTTAGTGAAATAAACAGCTGTTGGTGTGTATTTTTTCTGAAGAGTATTTCATTGTTGGCTTATTCCTTCAAAAAAAGATGGGCAAAACCAAACAAAGAAATTCAAACCTTACAACTTACATGAAATTCCAATTCCATTTTGAATACATGGAAAATTATATTTGGGGGAGAAAGTTTTTCAAATGTTAACAATTACATCTTTATCTTTTGCTTTAGAATCTCATACAAGATAGTAACTAAGAAGATATTTCAATTATTTTCCTCCATTCACTTTATAATTAATTAGCAGACAACATATAATACAATAAAATGAAAAGGTTAGGAAATGAGACTTTCAGCATTTCATTTATGGATCTACCATTTAACAGCTTACTTCGGTTTGTGAAAGCTATGCAAGCCAAATGGTAGTTATTTTCTGAAATCTTGTTTTCTCATCTGAAAAGTAGGGGGAGGGTTGTAAGAAAAACTTGATACCAAGCAAGTGAAACAATGCAAAACTAACAAAAACCCAACCAAAATCCTTCAAAAATCTTTTTTTTTTTTTTTTTTTTTTTGAGACAGGGTTTCGCTTTGTAGTTCAGGCTGACCCTGAGCTCACTATGGAGCCCAGGCAAGCCTCAAACTCAGCAATCCTTCTGTCTCTGCCTCCCAAGTGCTGGGATTACAGGTGTAAGCCCCCACACCCAGCTCAAAAAACTTAAAATAAGACCTGGCTGGAATAGGAACCGGAAAAATATATTTATCAATATTGCTTCTTCATTTACTCTTAAGCTTTTAGCAGAGAGTTTAAAATTTCAACTTTTTCATGTTTTGATAACTTGAAACAGATTCAATACAGCTTTCCTGTTTAAGTATTTCAAATCCTTTACTTGAACATATTCTTTGCATGAGTTAGATTGCATGAAAATCAAATTTATGTAAGATATTGTAAGCTAAAGTAAATTAAAAAAATGTGCCCCTCAAGAAAATGAAATGCATTTCAAAACTCTGTGTGTGTGTGTGTGTGTTTGTGTAAAAGAGAAAGAGAGAGAGAGAGAGAGAGAGAGACTCACTTTGGTTTCTCCTATAAACCAGTCACTAGATTAATAACACTAAGTTTTCTAAAGAAAATGAGATCATAAGAAAAGCCCTCTCTGTGCTTAACTTTTATCAGGGGCAAAAAAAAGAAAGAGACAAAACAGCATGAAATGATGAAACCAAGTGATGAAAATTCATTCAGAATGATTACTTTTCAAGAGTAATTTCTCTTGGGTAATTCAGCAGCCTGTTACTATGGCTCTCTTGAGTGACTGCTAATGTAAATGAAACTACTAAAAGTGGATTATCATGACAAGAATATATTCAACCAATAATGCAATAGAAATCCATTCAAAGCATTCGGGAAAAATTGAAAAGGAGAAATGTCCTTTTTCAGGGTTTTGTTTTATTGAAGTTAATGACCTACAAAACATTTCTTCCCTGGTTAAAAGGCAGCACACACTTACCAATATCTAGCCAGGGAAGAAAAATGATTCAGTTCATCTGGATGTAGTAGGTACCCACCTGAACTGTCAGTATTGATGTTTAGCCCCAGGGACTCTGATTCCGAGTTTAATTCTTTGAGTATCTTTGGTAAATGTCTAAAATTATTTTTACAGATTCCTTTATCTTGGAAAAAGTAAAGTAACATTTCATGGATGAACACCAAGGAACCTAAAATTTATTAATCTCAAAAAATTCTTTCTTATAGATGTGCATAATATTCTAAAGGTTTCATTGAAAAATATCAGTAGAGGAAAAAATTTTTAAGGATGCCTTCTTTCACAGGGTTTCATAAATAATTTTTGAAAGGTCCCATTGAGTAGTTGTTATTTTTGCCTTCTGTATATCAACATATTGGCTATTATAATAATGATGGTTTTTAAATGGCTATTTTCCACAATATCAACATATTGGCTATTATAATAATGTTAGTTTTTAAATAGCTATTTTCCACTTTACCTGGACTTACTTATTCCATCAATGGGCTGAACGGGTTGTCTAGTGGCCCAGTGGGCAAGGATGAAGTTCAAACACCAGGCTGAAGAATAGCAGCCTATTATGGTTAACAATACATCCAGGGAAAGTCATGCAAGAGGAGACAGCACAAGGAAGGCTTCGCCTCAGAAGAAGAAGTAGATAATTCTATGTGGGGAAGAATCTTTGCAATGAGAGAAGCCAAAAGGAGGAAGCAACGATGTGTGAAGTGCTAGAGTGCTTCCCTGAACAATCTGAACCTTGGTTTGTTCATATATAGAAAAGGGCAATGTTAAGAGCAGCATTTACCCCCTAGGTTTACTAAGAGCAATAAGTGAATTAATATTTGTTAAGGACTAAAATCACTGCTCCATAAGAGTTTGTTAAACATCATAAGAAGTGATTCCTCTCCATCTAATTCTTCAGCTCATGATCTGTGAAGATGTTTAAGCCCTGGAATATTAGCAGAACTCTGTGAGGATGAAACACTCACTTCTGCAATGCAGCCCCACCCTGATATCGATATGAGGTATAGCTCATGCTCAAAAACATTGTTGAAAGAATAAATGAACATATTTTTATAGATACAAAAATATTCTACAGGAATACAAATTTGACACAGTGACCTCCAATGAAATTTTCACTTTTAAGCTCCATAATTTTTTTTAACAATCTACTAAATTGGAATAGCACAATACCAAAAAAATATACCCATGTGGTTTAAAGCAAAATTATTTTCTATATTTTCTCTCTCTCTCTTTCACTCTCCATCTCTCTTTCTGTAAAGCACAATGTGTCTATTAAATGAACACTTTTTCCAGCTAAAAGGTTAAATAGGAATGTGAAGCACAATACGGAAGGTCTCTAGTCATCTCCACGGATGTCTAATCATTATCTTCTTTTATAATTTCATATCTCCAGGCCTTTCAGTTGGGTCATGGTGGCATTTCACTGCCCTTTATGTGTGTAACAAGTGAAAACAGGGAAAGAAACTTAAGGAAAGAAATTTAAAATCTACAGAGCAGTGTGAAGATGATGTGTGGTGGTTCCCACCCCTCCTGCCTCATCACTGTGCCAGTATCTGTGTTCTGCTCCACTCACACCTTGTGTGTGTGACAGGCTTACAGCTTCTTTCTCAGAGCACAGCCCCTCCACGCTCCTGCTTGCCACCTGCACACTTAACCAGATATGCCAACAATGCCTGCAAAGCTGATCTGCTCTCCTGCAGCCCAAGGGAGCCCTGATTCCATCCAGCATAGACGTGTCCCAGAGATAATGCCACAAAAGAGGTGATGCCTCCAGTTCTCCTAGAACTCACTTGTCCTAGTTCATGCCTAAGCTGGGCGGCACCTTCTCACTTCTCCAAAGAACTGAAATCATCACTCAGTTCAGCTCCTTACATCAGCTTTAAAAAACATCTCAACCTCCAAAATATGGAGTCATTTTGGTTGGCATGATGCAATAATTAACTTGCTGACAGTTGCCTGGAGTATCTGTAGACATGGAAAGAAATACTTTTAATCAGGTCAAACTACTCTATCATTAGGATTCTAAATTTACTCATATTCTCAAAGAAAAATATGCAGTTATATTGGGGAAAATAGGTTAGTCCTATGGCTCAATAAGCACCCAGAAGTTTTCTCTTTAATTCTCAACATTTAATCAATCAGAAGTTCATTTTGGAAAATTATTTCCTGCGAAGCTGTCTCTGCCTGTAGAATTTTTTGTCTGAAAATCTGTATGACAGAAGGAAATCCTCAAATTGGGCTTTTGTCTCATTGGTCAGTCTTCACCAGCCAAGTTTTAACCTGTGTCTTACACCCAACAGAAGTTGTTACTGCTGTTTTCTCTTTGCATTCCTCAACAATGCCATGTGTTTCTTAAAACAAAGCATTAAACATCCTTTATTTCATTTGTCTCTATTGATATAGCTCTTAAATATTGATCTAATCCAAAAGATTAATAAAACTCTTCACATATGAATATCATGTGTCTTGGTATTTATCCATTAACACAGAGATCTTACAGTTGTTTGCAGTTCTTGAAAAATAAAACTTAAGATTCAGACACATGAAGAGATTCTCCTGAGTCCACAGTAGGAAGCAGAGCTGCGTTTCAGTCCAGGTCTGTCAGTATACAAGTCTTCCGGAGGTATAAAGAAGGATATGCCCTCTGATAACCATACTGAAATTCAGATGCTATTTAATAATTCAGTAACAAAAGAATCTAAATCACAAGGAACAAATGTTTTTCTGTAAAGACAAGATTGCCATATTGTAGACTTGGTGGACCATATATCCTCTGTTACAGCTATTCACTGCTGCTGTGTAGTCCAAAAGCAAGTATAGAAAAATACAATGTGGCTGAGTTTAAGAAACAACAATAAGAAACACAAACATCCAACCTTTTATTTACCAAAGCAGGTGTCACAGCAGGCCTGGCTCATGGGGCATGGATTTTATAGCCCTCTCTAAGGACGACTGACATTTAGGGACAAAACTTAGACTGTGGCTTGCCTAGTAGTGCCAAGAAGTTCCCTCGACAGATGGTCAAGGGTAGAATTAGGAAGTGAAGAGGCTGCCTGGGCAGGAGGGAAGAGCAAAAGCTAAAGGAGAAGATGCCAGTTATAAGAAGCAGAGAAGCCTGATGGTCATGATGATGTAGATGGAACAATGTCTCCTGGCCTTCTGGTCTTTCTTGGTTGCCTTAATTTCTCCATGCCTGCATTTTCTTCTCTATGAAATGGAGACAATAAAAATAGTTTTCTCTTAGACTTGTAAGAACGAAGTAAGTGAATACATGTCAGGCATACAGAATAAGGCTTAAATTATATCAATCCACCAAAAATTTCAGGGCCAGAGGGTTAGCTCAGTGGTTCTGGCACCTGCCTCGCAAGCGTAAGGTCCTGAGTTCGATCCCCGGTAACCACATACAATGTTGGGCGTGGAGACTCACGCCCACCAACAATCAATACCACATACCACAGTGCCAGGCGTGGTGGCTCACGCCTGTCATCCCAGCACTCGGGAGGCAGAGACAGGAGGATTGCTGAGTTCCAGGCTTGCCTGGGCCACATAGTGAGCTCAGAGCCAGCCTGAACTACAAAGCGAGACCCTGTCTCAAAAAAAAAAAAAAATTAGCTATATACATGGTTTGCTAAATATTCTTCTTTATTGTTAACAACTGTTTATCTATAGGTCATCATCGTGAGGGTGAAGTGTTACCTGACATTGACACGGCTCAAATTAAAGAACAGAGTAAGACATTAATGTGGAAATCGTTCTTTTCTCTGTTAGAAAGGATCAACGCATCCTAAGACCTAGTTTAAAGCAAAGCAATCGCTCGTTCTGCACACAGCTCTGCACGCCCATGCTGTGTTCCATGCGGTCGTACCTGGGAAGTTCAACGCCAGCTGGGGGCTCGGCCCCAGCAGTTTACTGCCCTGCCTGAGAAGCTGCAGCTGGCTGTGGCGAAGAGCTCAAAGGCACAGAGGAATGGCGGCCGTGGCTTAGCCCTTGGAACCTTGATGTGACCTGGCTTCTTCCTGGCTGTGCGGCTGCGTTTGGAGGATGAGCACCGCAAGAGTATCCACGTAAAACTGAGCTACCTTCCAAGACCTTGCCTCTGAATTGACGTAGCGTCACTTCCAATTCCATCCTATCTTTTTTTAAGACCCACCCAGTTCAAAGGAACAAGAATTAAACATACTTTCTTATGTGTGAAAAAATTTGTGAATAGTTTTAAAAATTCCAAATTCCAACTACTGGCTAAAACTTATTTACATTTATCTCACATGCAAAATATACTTAATGCAGGTACTCATGAAGCCTGCGGGTGAAGTTTCTTGCATGCTAATCTCAAACTGAGCACTTGTAAATGAAAAGTGGTTTGCATCCTACATATCTACCATTCAAAGGTAGCTTATAGTAAAGACACCCACTGTAGACACTTATTAAAAGCAAAAGAAAAAAAAGGACACACGACAGTCATTGGTTCGTACCAACTCTACAGGCCAGTGAGCAAATGCCACGGGTTTTTTTCTTGGGTCCAAATCTCACTTCACCACTTTGGGTCCCCGGCTCGGTTCTGAGTCATTGATCTTTCATTGTTTAATTGTATTTTTGTCCTCTTCAGTCCAAGCTGGCAATACATACTTCTATTAGAAATTTGATGGGAGTTCCTATACTTTCTTAGCCTATATTCCACTCAGCAAATCTCTCCTTACAAATTGCTTTGATATAAGCCTGTCTCCACCCAGCTTCCTGTAACTGCCGTGGGACCAGAGCCTCCTTCCCCCATAGAACAGGACTAGCAGCCCTGTTCTTTAACAGAGACTGTCTACTAGCATCCCTTTAGATATTCAGAGGAATTATGTTCTAAAGGGGTTTTCTGGCTTTTAGATTTGACTTTGGCCCGAAGATTTGAGAATCCTGGAGAAAGAGTCTGAGAAAGCAAAATAATTTTATATGTGAGTATAACAAGACCCAGGTCTTTTATATATATTCTTCACATTTTCAAGAAATAGTCCCTTTTTAAAAACTCTTCTTTCTACACACCATATGTGATGTTAAGAAACCCCCAGACATTTTCTGCATTCTGGCAGGGATTTTTCTCAGGCAAACCCACCATTACATTATGTTTGTTTTGCATTTTTCCTGTCATGGAAGATGAGAGTTAAGTTTTCCGCCGCTACATAACACAGAGTCCTTCCTCCAGTCTTCAGTAACAATCTCTCTGCTTTTGTTTACTCCATCACAGACAGCCTCCCCCAAGGTCAACGGGTTCCTACCGTTTTCCTACTTTTGTCCATAACTGCCCCCCCTAAAAGCCATGCCCATTTTTTTAGGTTTTATTACAGTAGCACATAATTTCTAGTTCTTCAATCTACTCCAATTGTCTATTCTGAGTAAAATATTGCAGATCATATCTTAGAACAACAGTAATATTTACTTTATTCACCAGTCTAAGGATTGGCTGGGCTCAGTCAGATATGGCTGGGGCTAGACTTATCACAAAACCTTCTCTCACATCTGATATCTACACTTCTTTTGCAAAGGGGTAAAATCTTCCAGAGCGACCTTCACGAGAGGCCAGCAGTGGCTGCGTGAACTTTTCTAGCCTGACCCTCGAAGCCACCCACCCACCATCTCTTCCCAGCATTCAGTTTGTCAAGGCAGCCACAACGACCTACCACATTTGAGGGCTGGAACCTGAACTTCATTTTTTTATTTTTCCTTCTAATACAGAATTTGCAGATATATTTTGACAGCATCTCTGAAATGTCTGGGCACTATTAATGTTAGCAATTTAGCTAAGTTAGCAAATTTAAGAAACGCTATCCAAACGTCTAATATTGGAGCTTGTTTCTGTGAACACTGCTGGTTGTGGCCTATGTACAGGAAAGTGATCTCTGAATGGTCAGGAGACAGAGAGAGATGAGAAGAATTTTTTAAAAGAACTGATGGTGTCAACTCCCTTGGGGCTGTAGATTGATAGAGAACTTTGGACAGGACCCCTGGAAGGTAAGAAGAACAAATTCTCAATACACTCACAGGTCTCTCTTTAGGGAAGTAACAGTATGCTTTTTAGAATAGGGAAAAAACAAATATAATAGGATGTCTTCAGGTTTAGAGAAACTCCACGGTGTCACCCTTTGTTCCAAGAATATCAGGTTTGTGGAAAATGCTTTAGTGGAGGAGGCAGGAAATTCCCTACTGCAGAGCAAGGGGTAAGTGAATTCACCATACTGGAAGTCCAAACCAGGAAATTGCCCTGACTTTTCATTTTCCTTCAAAAGTTATGGGTATTTTTTTATACCCTCTTTATTCCTGCCCTCTAACACTTGGTACAGGATTCAGTTATTAGTATAATTTAACACTTATATTTTCTCTGAGAATCTCATGCCTTTTGTACAACAGAGGCCAACTTACAGGTCACAGTAAAGGTTAGGGAGGCAATACAGAGTTAACATCCCTGGATTTTGCTCCTTTCTTCCTAGGCCCTGTACAGTGGTGACTCCGCTATATTTTCTTGTTGTGTGTAGGGGGGTGGGAGTGACAGGTGCTGATTTCTACTGGGATTTATTCAGTTAAACAATGTTTTTGGTCTTGGATTAAGAAGTGAATAGAAAACAAGTTGTTATAGAATGATTATCTGTTCTAGATAATTTCACATTATTATCATTGTGGAACTTCTCTTCCCTTTCCTGGTTCTTTTTTCTTTTCCTCCTCCCCCTTCCAATCCCACTCTTCATCTCCTTCCTTCTCCTCCTCCTCCTTCTGTATCTCCTGCTTCACCTTCTTCTCCTTTTGTTTTGGGTGCTATTTGTTTGGACTATCTAAACTATCTTTACATGGAACTCTCCTTTTCTACTTCTGAGTGAAAGTGTCTGGTCTATGACTCTTTGTAAACCAGAATGTATCTTTGCAGTCCTCACCTAGCACTGGATTAGCTCCTGCTTCTCCTGCATGTCTCAGAGACCTCTGACCCTTCCCCACTGGCACGTCTTCATCCAGACACCGAATGGTCACCTTGTCACAGAAGACCCTCTTCTTCCCCTGTTCTAAACTCTTACAGCCTTTACTTCCTTTTCTGATCCATCTCTATCCCCGAGTGTCATAGATCCAATTTACAAAAGCAAGTGCACACACTTGCATAGAACAAGAAGCACAAGATGTCTCATAAGAACTGAACCTTGTGAAAGGAAGATGGAGGAGGTCAGCTTTCACTGAGTGAGAAGCCCAACTGTGGCATAGCATGAATCTCAGCCAACCCAGGACAGAGCTCAGGACCCAGCACTGCCTGTTCAGTTTGTCCTGCTTAAATCACTGGGTGCATCTACCCTGCATGGCCCAGTCAGCACATGCAAGCTGTCCAGGGAAGGACCTGACCACACAAGGCAGATGCCTATAGCTGAGGCTGATCCTGAGGAAGGGGACCACAAGCGGTGATCTGTTCATCACACTACCCACCGCTGGGTGGCATGTGTCTTCAGGGAAACATGGATGATGCCTCCTCCCATGTACCACACCAAACAAAGCACTGCTACTCATATCTACCATTCCCTAGACATGCTCCTCTCTCTGATGATGTGAACATGGACTGAGTTTGGCCAGTCCTGGTCTTAAGTCACAGCCCAGGAGAACACCAGAGGTGAAGAAGGTTTTCTAGGGAAGTTTCCAAACCCCTCAGGCTACACACTTCAAATACAACATGTGCTAAATTGTGTGGGTGCGTCACAAGAAGATGGGAGATAATGGAATAATGAAAATGTGAAACCAGGATTGGCCTGAACCATTTGGCACACAGTTGACCCTAGTGACCTTCATAACATGTCCTTACAGGTCTTCCATGAGGTTACTGAGTGATCTTCAGAAAAGAGGGTCAGCAAGAGAAGCAGAGGATTAGAGTCTCCATTCATTGTACTACTCCACACTTTTTTTTTTTTTAATTCAACTAAGCTCCCACTGAGTGGATTCTCTTATGTGCTAATGGGCACTTGTGCTAATGGGCTGCCACCAATCCAAATACCAAAGACCATTTGTTATTGACCAAATAACACCCCTTTTCAGATCTCTGCTCTTGTCATTCCCTCTGTAGCCAAAGGATGTCCCATCTTGCTATATTTCCTATGTCCTCTCCCCACCACCTCTGTCCTCCCCAAAGCCTTCTGCATGAAACTAGGAACCCAGCATCTAGGATAGTATGTGGCATATAGTCTATGTTGCAAAGTGCTGTTAAGCCTTCAGCTACAACTAGGTGCATCATAGCTTTATATTTCTGTCTGCTGCCTCTTTTTACATTCATTGTGGACTGTCTTGCATTACTGTTTGTTGTTTCATCCTTTTCTTTCAGTCTATACCAGATACTCTGAGTGGCTGGCCTATTAGAGTTCCACACATACTTGAAAAAAATGAATGAATTTGTATCCCATCACCTTCCAGATGGCCTCTATGCATTATGTCTGAACAGGAAGTTGAGGGCAAGATAGTTTCTAAATTAGTATCAGCAGACTCTCTTGTTTCTGCTGTTTTGAGAAAATTTTATGAGTGATGGTGATCAGACAAGAATAAGCTGACAAACAAACATTTCAAGCCCAGTCCGTGCTATTCACCTTACACGGCTAGAAGATCACAACTCTGGACTAAATGTGGCTAAAATAACCTACACTTATTTCTCAAAGTTCTGGAAGTTAAAAAGATCCAGGCCACAGTCAGATCATCATGAAGCTTCCCTGCTGGCTTGCACACGGCCACTATCTTGCTGTGTCCCTTTATGGTGGAGAGAGATCTCTGCTCTCTCTTTTTCTTTCTAAAATATAATAATCCTATCATGAGGGGCCTATTCTCATGACCTCATCTAAATGTAATTAGGTCCAAACTCTCTATGCAGTCACTTTGGGGGCTGTAGCTTCAGCATTTGAGTTTTGAAGGCCCACAAGCTCTCACCCATTCTACAGGGCTCGAGGGACTGCAGTGGCTGGCTGCCTTTCATCAGACACAGCTGTGACATAAGTGGCCGGGTCGTTTGCCAACTCTGATTCATTTCCTATCTGTGGCCCTGTCTCCCAATAAACTGATATCAAGACATTACATATTTTTAATTCACTCTGTTCCCAGGAAAAGATCGGCCGTCATAATCAGCTCTTGGTGAGAAGTGGAAGCCATGATAAAAGAAAATAAGCTGAGGTTTTAGCGACACAGTCTGAAAGTAATTGGCCTTAATACTGTCACTGTGAAATCCGAGGGCAGTATTTACATGTATTTCCTTAATGGCAATCAGCTAGATTTGGCTTTCTTATTCTGTAATTGGCTGAAAACAATCCTTTTTTGGTAATCTTTTCTTTCCTAATCAGTCTGGGTTGATAGATCTTATTATTCTCCATTATTTTGGAAACAAACTAAACAAGTGATCTTCCAGCGAAACGCAGTTAGGGCAGTGGTTTCTGGAAGTGGTTTATTCATAATTCTAGTTCTGATGTCTCCTCAGTTCTATTCTCTCTAAATAATTACAGAGAATGTTCTATTATTTAAAGGGCCTCATTTGGGGAAGGGACTCTCCCCTTTTCCTTCTTGTCTTTAATTGTGTTCCCATCCTTATCATTCATCCCCTGGACATGCTCAGTTCACAATGGTGATTCCCACAAGTGCATGTTACCACATTGAAGTGCTGACCCAGAAGAAAGAGCAGAACTTTTTGAGTCCTAGTCTACCTACAGGATGGACACACTGTGTAGTCATTTCTTTTGGATTCAGATCCATCCAAATTCCCATCTTCCCAAGCTGTATAGCTTGACCAACTTATATCTCCATAGGTCTCAATGCCCATGACTAAGAGGGTGATGATTGTCCCATGGGGCATTGTTTAGTCAGTGAGAGGAGAGTACTTTATGAAGTCCATATCATAGCCCCAGCAGCATTTCCAGTTCACTCAGTTACTACTACATCTCAAATTATATCTGACTTCTGTGATTTTAGTTGAGAGAAAGATTTAAATCCCTCTCCTTGTGGGCTAATTTCCTTTTTTTATTTCCACGGCCATTGAGGGGTCTTTCTTTGACACAAATACAAAATATCCTTTAGACAGATTTTCCTCAGTGGTGCAGACCATCATCTGGTTTTTCAGATCCTAAAACAATTTTTCTTTCCCCAGTAAAGATGCATTTGGAAGGTCCCGACAGTCTTCATTGCAAAAAATAAAATGAAACAGGGTTTGTAGCTAGGGGCCTAGGAGACTATGGATAAGTCATTAATGCCTCTGAGATCTTCGAGGCTTTATTTTCTCAGCTATACAGGAGTATAAGACTTGCTCAGAAGGGTGATGATACATGTGAAAAAGAAGGTACGAGATAATTACACAAATTTATTGGCAAAATAAGGAGAACCTAGTATGTTTTATCGATTCTTACTCCTCCTTTTTCTCCTCCCCTCTACATTTCTTTTTTTTCTTTTTTATTGAATTATTTATTGGTACTTTATATACAGCTCACAATCACTCAACACTGGGGAATTTGTACCATTATGTGACAGAAGTTAATTCTCATTTTTACCCGTATCCCTACCCACCCACAACCTCCAACCCCTTATATACATTATATTTCTTTTTCTTTCCAAATCATATTTATTCTATCCCCTCATTACATTCCCCCACAACATTCCCCTCTACACTTCTGAAGGAAACATAAAGATAATACCAGAAGGGGCTTTGCCAAGAACCAGACAACCCTTGCACTGATCTTAGACTTTGAGCCCCCAGAAACATGAGAGTAAATGTGTGCTGTTGAAGTCACTAGGTCCGTGGTATTTTGTCACAGAAACCTGAACCAAGAGATCTAATAGATAAATATTCCTTTCCTTCTTTCCTCTATTCTCCTGGTACATGGGACTTGTGCTTGGGACACCCAAATCCCAGTTGGTAATTCCCCCTCCAGGAGAAGACAAGGGGTTGCTAATGAGTGAGTCTCAGGCAGAGGAAAACACTTGGAAGAGGGAAAAAGAAGATCTGCTAACAAGCACCCTTTCTTAATGGGCTTTAGCAAAGATCTAATTCCCATGGGTAAAATGAGTCATTGCTATAGGGGAACAGATCGCATACATTTACATAGTGAGAGATATTTTAGGGGATTGAGTGGGTGATGAAAAGTAATCATTATAATAATTTTACAACCTAGACATAAAATGAGAATAAGAACAGAAAAAGACTAGTTCTGCTGTGAAATATTTGCCATTTAATATCTTTTTATCTTCCAGCAAGTCAGCTTATTTTCTTATAAATCAGCATGCGCTAGACACAGAGCTATAGGCAAGAAAGGACGGTAGCTGTCATGTGGCACTATCTCCCTTTGACAGAGAGGAAAACAGGACCAGCAGGGACAAGTGAATGAGCCAAGATCAGACACTGCCAATTATTCTTGTCTCCTCCAGAGAGACCTTCTCAGGACACACACTGCATCTATCTTGAAAATGAGGTGAAGATTGCCCGACCAAATTCTTGAAATACAGTAGTTGTAAATGTCTGTGGAAGCCACCTCCTCTTTTATTACTTAGCAAATGTTTGTCCTAACTTGTTGTCAGAAGACCCAGGATTATACAGAAGGACAGATTTTACACATGTCAGGAAGCCAGGGCTAACATGCTATCCACATTCTAAGGAATGGTAAGATAATAAGTCTCCATGAAATACAGACTGTTTATAAGCTCCATCTGACATCTTTGAGTTATGACACCAAAGACAAGGGAGAGTAAAATCTACAACTGCTATTTTTTTGCATGGGTGTGTTGGACTGAATGGACATATAGCAAGATGATAGAAGTGGCTGAAGAATATGCTGCTTTTTAACAGAGCTGGATGAGGAAAGAAGCCAATATGTGCTGGTCTTCCCTGGGTCATGGAAATATTCATATGCAAATGGCAGAGTCAAGATTTGAACCAGATCAAACTGAGTTCAGATTACAAGTTATTTCTCAATAACCACAAGCAGTGTTCCAAATTCTGACATGTTCATGACATCTCTTACAGCAGGGGTACTGTAATTTCCCCAGACAGGAATTGGGAGAAAGGTCGGTACTTCCACTGTGTTTCATCTCAAGGTTGTGACTGCATAAGTCCTCCCAAGTAAATTAATCATAACAAGGGATAAATAAGGGAAGAAAACTTATAGTGGTCTAACATCTGCAGGGACCTTCACTACAGTTTAAGATGGACAGACCACACTGATGGACTGGATGACTAATTAAATTAGGCTTTGTCTGGGAAACTAAATGTTTATTAAGATAAGAAAGAAGACAGGCTTGCCTGAACACAGATAGAAACATGCAAGAGGGGACAAGGAGAGGGAGTTCCCCCTAACATCTCAAACCAGTATTTCAAGACTGACATTAAATTCACATATGATGGGAGTGACATAGCAAAAGCTCATTATTTATTTGTAATAACAGTGTAAGCTTCATTCCCAAATGTTCTTCTATATTACAGACCTACTGGATTTTACATATTTTTATCCATTGCTTCTTCTCCATGAAACACTTTCACTAGGAGCCCAAATGTGGCTTGACTCATCCTGACTCTGCAAAGCCACTTCACTGTACAGGCACAGATAGCTAGAAGCTCTAGAGAGCGGATACACGAAGGCAGCCATGACCACAGTTTCCTTCACTTGCTGCCTCCCAGTTCACCACCAGAACATGAAGGGTAAATCCCTCTTCTCAGCTAGAGAATCTGGAGCCCCAACCAGCCCTCAGCATCTTTCATGTGAGGCCCCAGACTCCAGGTCGCCAAGGGAGTCTGTTCTGGGTGCCTTGCTTGAGCCTCTATCTTGTGTAAGCAGAAGCTAATCCACATTTTGAGCCGGTGTTCTCTGGTCCTCATCTCTAGCCCCAGAATTTCTTGTATTTGTCTTTTTCCCTACATTTTTGTTGAAGTCATATTTCATGATTGTATTTTTTCAGCACCTGCTCTTAATTTATACAAAATTTCCCAGGTTTCTTTTAGGCTGTATTTTATTTGATTTCTCAGACACTTCTCTTAGACTGCTCCTTTACTCCCAAACACCTGGAGTCCATATTGATTCTGATATTTTCCATAAGTTTTAAGAATTACATGAACATAAGAGATCTCTAATATAGGTGGATGGGGAGGTGAAAATGTGTATCATGCTTTTACTTATTCACTCATTCATTCATTCTTCATTAATAGACTGTCTACTGAACTCTTCCTAGCACTTGGCATTTTTTACACATCAGGGACTGTGTATTTCTATGCAAGACAATTCCAGTTCTCAAGAAACTTAATCTTGGGAAGATAAACAAGGAACCGTCAGTACAATATGTTTTAAGATTCAAGATAAAGCCGTGTTTCTCAGCAGTGACCACACATTGGAATAATCTTGATACACGAAATAGAGACACCCAGCCTCAACCCACAGCAAATGAATCAAAATCTCTGTGAACAGGGACTGTGTATTGGTGCTTTAAACAGTTTTACAAGTGCAGCCAAGTTTGATAATTCTTTGGCTAGAAGGAATCATAAGATGCTAAGTGACCATAAAGAAGAATCACTCAACCTCAATAAGGTACCCAAGGCTACTCAGGGAAGTTGACTTCTGAGCTATCCTGAAATTTCTATGAAGAACTTGCAGAGTGAAGCCTTAGGAAAGTCTTTCCAAGCATAAATCAACAAAAAGAGTTCATGAAACTGCCAAAGTTTCCAGGTAGAGTTATGGTGCTACACTATGGGGCTTTGATGTGACCAGCAAAGGAAAGCCATTCCAGGTTTGCTAATAAGAGAGCAGTACAACCCATCACATGTGCATCTGAGGTACCAAGACATCAACTGGAGAGCAGATTTTACTTTTCTTCCACTTCACCGAACAAGAACTCTCTCCCCTTTAACAAAACCATCAAAGCTGTTGTCACCTCCCTTGGTTTCAGACATTAAAAACAGGAAACTCTATGCAGGAGCAAACCTTTGCCCTGTCATTCCGTGAAACAAAGACCAGCTGTCCTCCCCGCTTGCTTATGCCTAGAGTAAGGAGGGGCTCTCCAGTCTTCCCAGCCAACCACTGAAAACCGATTTGGCATCACAGACTGGCTGTTGGTACATGCAGTTGATTGCAGCATCAAATTCATAGAGACATTTTAATTTTGAAAAGTATTGTACTGCTGATACAGAGCTGTCATTCTTGGCAGGGAAAATCCAGGTATGATAGGAGCTACAGAAAAAATACAATTTATTTCATGGCAGAGAGCCTGCACTCTTAAAAAAAAATTAAAAGAAACAACAATTTAGATGCTTTTTCTCTCACCTGCAATAAGCAAATCCACTGACGCACCACGCTAGGCTCTGAAGTAGCTTTAGTTAAAGCTTGGGGGAGAGGTACACTGTTTATGCTTAGTTTTGTTTTTCTAAGATCAACAATCAATCACAGTTTTACAGAGGAAAATGATAAAGAGAAGGGAAAGAGAGGAAGGAAAAAGGAAATGATTAAATTCAATGTATGTTTTAACTGTGAAACAATATGATATGTAAAATATGAAAATATATGTGTAGAGATGTGAATGGTAAAAGTGTACATTACAAGAAAACTTCCCAAGCTGGGGATTTAGCTCAAGGGCCTGAGTTCAATCCCCAGTACTGCAAAAAAAAAAAAGAAGAAGAAAAAGAAAATTTCCCAAAGGGAAAGGAAAGACATTCAAAGGTACTAGCTATTTTATAATCAGTAGAGAAGTAATCCATATGTAATATAATCCACATATAAAATAATTCTAAACTATACTGAAGACAGAGAAATCTGAGGCCCTGGCATGGTGAGAAATTTGCTATAGAATCTCAAGAAAATTACTTGAGAAAGACCCCAGAACTAACAATCTCATCTCCCAGCCTTGAGTTTGCATTGTTTTTCATGGCACTAGAATTCTCCAGCTATCATCTGAGAAGATAAAAGCATCTCAGGTAAGTACATTTTAATCATTACAAACAACAAAGCAAAAGAGCGCAGTGCCCCAGTTCTCAGCACAATGTTTTGTTAATTTATTCGATGCCTGTTGTCTTGAGTAGGTGACACATGTATCAAATTGCACTTTGGTGTGTCAAAATGACTGGTTTTACTTGTTCCTTGGTTCCCAAGGCTAATTACTATTTTAACACCTTTTGATATGCTAAATGAGCCAAATAAGTGTGGGATTTCTCATATATATATATAGATATAGATATAGATACAGATATCTTTGAAAATGTCAACAAATGATCGTATTTAAGCTCCTAAAACCACCATAAAACAGTTTTTACCTTAGAGTCCTTCCTAGGAAAATGTGCTTAACTGTCAGAATACTGGTAAAAAGTAGTGTGTCAGAACACAAAGTTATCCTCCCTCTGTCACATTCCTGCCATGAAGCTTGTGTTAATCTGCCTGTGCCTCAGTTGCCTTATCCATAATACGGAGCAATAGGATGAAGGCTGTCCTGCACCTAGTTTTAGAATCAACTGGGATATCCCTGTAAAGTGCTTAGCAAGACATCCTCTGCATTCTAGGTCTCCTACATTGTTAGCTACAATAATTATCTATTCATAAAATGTGTGTTGATTGCCTCTCACTAAACATAATGAATGGTTATTAGGGACCAAGTATTTTCCTAAGCACTTCATAAGTGGTAACATTTACATTTTATAATTACTTTTTGAAGTAAGAACTGTCATTACCATCTCTGTTTTACTGATGAGTCACAGAGACAAAAACTTACTTTTCCAGTGTCTCATACCTGGGAGGTCACCAAGCCTGACTCAGACTAAAAGTCTCGTTCTAGGTCCCAGATTCTGCTTCGCTGTCTCCCTGGCATGGTATGCGTAGACAAGGGACAACAGCACTGAGAACCATGCACCATGCTCTCGAGAAGCTCACTGCGCACCAACTCAGGAAACATCACTCAGAATATTCACGATACAGAAGTCCACTGTACCCCACTGAGTCTGAGTCAAGCGCCCAAGTGGAAGAGCAAGAAACTCGAGTCATGGATATCTGCTCCAGGAGCTGCCTTTCAGAACCAGTCCAAAACAATGGCTTGCCCTATCTCTAAGACTATTTTCTCTTAGCAACTTATAGTGGAACTACCAGCATGAACTTTAAAACTAGCTTTATAGAACATCCTCCCCATCTACCAGCTACCACCAGAACTCAAAGTTCCAGTGAATTTTTTTGTGTAGATTTCTCAGTCCTAATAAAATGCCCTATCTTCCCTTGCTCTCTGGAATACTAGATGCCACTCTGGCTGGTTATGTATGTCATGAATTGCAACCCTCTTCTTTGTTTATTCCAAAATCAAAGTTGCTTTATTAGAACACTCATCTCTCTACTTCTGTTGGCCTCTGACACCTCTTAGTGTTTCGATCTGCCCTCTTTAAGCCATACACATACTTGTATAGATAACGACAGAGTTACCAATCCTCAGGACATTTGCTACCTTATCCTGAGAACCAGCACCCTGACTCCAGGTCCCCTGTCATGTGTATATTCATCTATGTCTCTGTCAGATAACCTTTCTAGTGCTCTAAATTTTCTTTCTGTGGGTTATCAGGCAAATACATTCTTAGCATCCAGTGAAAACTTAGTCAGAACACCACACATCACATGATTCAACACAGAGATTTTGAGTGCATCCAACTTAGCAGCTACAGTGCTAGAAACAAAGTCACCCAGCTTCCAGGCTATAGTGCGTCTTTCCCAAGGGTGGACCCCATGTCTCTGTTGTGTCCAATTTCTCATACATATATTATGATTTCTGCTTTTGCAAAACAGGACATTGCTTAACCAAATCCTTAAGGGAGGAAGCATAGGCCATTGAGCAGAACAATGATTTGAAAGTCCTGAGTTCTGTTTTGAGCTCCACTGTTGACTAGCCATGCATTCAGCCCTAAGAAGGTCAAAGGCGGAATGGCCTTGCCTTAACTTTCTCTGTGTGTCCTGCTCTAGACGGAAAACAAATCAGGCATCTGGCTCTCAGCCTTTGGGAGCTGCAGTCTTTGGAGAATAGATGTATAGTCATGCTTTGTTTTCATTTTAAAAACAATGGGACAGAACAAACTCTCTGAGGTGGGGGTGGGTAAAGAATGAAGAGAGGAACCTGATAACCTTTTAAACAATTCAGGGGTAAAGGGATGGCTTGAATCATTCAGATCAAAGAAGGCTTTGGGGCACAAATTGGAGTCTGCTGTGTTTGAAACAGAAGAGCCAAAGGGAGTTTTGACAGATTGCTCTAAACATAGACAACAGCAGGTGTCCAGATCTCTGCTTGTGGGGCCAGGCTGGGATCCCGGGGGTGGGGGGGTGAAGCCAGTGAGCAAAGTTGAAAGCCCACTGGAACTGGGAACTACCAGCTCCAGCCTCTTGTGATGCAGAGAAGTGAGCTACCATCACTAGGATTGCTTAGGGTTCAAGAGAAACTGAACATTTAGAATTATCTCATTAGGACTCCTGAATTTTTTTCCCCAGGATGGTGATTGGATCTATAGCTTTCACACTGACTTACATCTCAAGCACTCCCCATCCTATCTCTTTTTTTTTCTTTCTTTCTCTTTGGAAACAAGTTCTTGCTAAATCGCCCAGGCTGAGCTTGAACTTGTGAATTTGTGATTCGCCTACATCTACTTCCCAGAATTCTGAGATTTACAGGAGTGCACAACCATGTTTAACAGGACACCTGATTTTTTAAATGGTGGGTCTAACTTTTACAGAGACACTGGGTAGGCAAAAATAAGCATGTAGTCCAAACAACATACTTATCATCTGTCCGTATTTTCTTTCCATGTAGATAGGATGGAGTTTCATAAGGGCTTCAATCACTGTTCTGCTATGAAAGGGTAGAAGTTACATTCCAGACCAAAGGTATTAATAGCGATACTCACAGCTCATTGCTCATACTTTGGTTGAAACAAAGATTCTGACCTGAGAGATTTTCAGCATAAACATTAGGAAGTTTAAATACTCCTCTAGTTATTCTAGCATGCATCCGTGACTGAGGAACTAGAACACTGTAAGAAAATTTAAGAATTCAGGAAGCTGCAAGTTTTAATGCGATAAAATATGCAAACAATTCCTGAATATAGATTAGAGAATTGATGCTCAATATGAACTTGTTTCTTTTTCTTTTCCCTTTTTTAATGAGACTCTTGACTCTCCAGTATCACCGCTGGTGGCCTTAATGTCTTTGAAAGGACCTCATTAAGAGCCAGCTGACAAGAGACAATGAGAAAAATGGGTATTGTAGTAAAAGCCAAACACAGCAAAAAGGACCAGTGGACGCCCAAGCACACACAAGTATTTATAGGAGAAATTCATTCGGTGTCTGATGGCCATGAACTGGGCAATAGAGCAAAGTATGTCTTTTGCAAGTGTAATTTAATCCCTGTCTGAATTCTAATGGCTGTAAAACCCATCATATGAAGCTAATAAATGATGCATAAAAGTAATACTTTCAGTTTTTTTCTTCCTTATTTTGTAAGCCTTACACAGTATAAGTAACATGAGTAAGACTAAATATCCACAGCTATTTTTTATCTGTGGTTCTTCTTGCTATTTGTTATACTTCTCACAAAAGCTGAGAGTGCAGACTGAGTATATTAAACCATGTACTAAGGGATGTTCTGTGGGGCACCCCCTTTGTCAAGCTATATGAGAAGGAGCCCCACACAGCTGGCACCAATGAAGCCCTCTAACAATAGGGACATGGTAGCTCAGCTAGAGAGAGACCTGGAAGAGGACATGAGGGTGGTAGCCACTAAGGATTTCCTTGGGAGGACTTGCCAATTTGATAAATATCTTTATCCTGAACCCCTCCCTAGATGGGTGTCTTCTTTAACACAAACCAAGGGAGAACGCTTCGGTGAGATCATCCAAGCTTCATATGTTTCCTGGACTCTCAGCCACAGAGGTTCTGATGTGTGATTCATACCTGAAAACACAAAGATGGTGATGGTGTGGTCCTTGCCTGGTGTCTGGAGCAGTGCTCTGTTGTAAATAATCAACACTTCCAAAACTTGGTGGGGCTAAAGAGGATTTTGTTCAAAAGGAGCAGATTGGCCCGACTTCGACAGAATTGCCTGGAAAAGTAGGGCAGATACCATGAGAAGCTGACATTGGCGACTCATAAGTAACTCAACAGGAAGGCAAAGTGGAATCGAGGGGGTAGTTTTTGAGAGATGCCTTGTGATTCAGGGGAAAAAAGGTCAACAAATATCCCATGAGAAAAAAAAAATCCCTTGGTAGGTCCACAGTGCTCAGTCTCAAGGAAGGATTATCACGGTGCTATTTGAGTTACCCTTCGCGTTCCAGCTTGCCATCTCCTCTTGCTCCACCACATCCCTCTCTCTCTAGGGAGGACAGAAATCTCAGCTAGGGAAAGAGGAGCAGATGGAGAGAGAAAACACTGGTAACCAGCTTGGGTCTTCTCTCTCTCCCGGGATTTCCAACCTGAGTGACAACAGCGGTGTGGATGAAACAAAGCTGAAGTTTACATGGATTAAGCTGCTAATTAGACTTTTCACTATCTTTAAAAATATATATTTCTTATTGGTAATCAGAAATGCCAACAGAGAACTATCCATAATTTTGTTGGGTAGTGGAACCTGGGGACTCGGGAAAAGTAACCAAAATAGCGAGGTTGAAGAGATGAGTAAAATAAAATTTTTTTTTCTACTTGTAACCTAGTTCAACTTATATTGTAAATCATTTCCACTTAGGTAGATAAAATGCTTTGTAGTGTGAATTCAATTTTATAACAATATAATGTGATTTCAGAGTCATCTTTTAAAATTCTTCATTTTAAAAATTAGCTTTGCTGCTCAAAGGTACATTGGGTTATGGAACCATTCCTGTAAGATATTAATAGATGTTCAATAGAAACCAGTTTGATGGTCAAAGATACTGGTGAAGAACTTATTCAAAAGTACATGAATATTTTTACTGTAGGTCTTCCTAGAGGCTTTAATAAGATAATGTATGTTGTGAACTAATGAAAAGGGATAGCTGATGTAACAGTTTCAAGCTCACTTTTTTATGGAAAGTCGTTATTCTTAAAAATTCAGGCCTTCATTCACTTAATACTTGCTGGACATCTACGACATGCAGGTGAGGGGATGGTAATTGAGGATCAACTGAATACAGTAGGTGTCTCCTCTGTAAAAGTCTTAACCTAGTGAATTGTTTATTTATTGCTAAATTCTTAGTTTGGAATTCTCTTTGGAAAGATCTATTCTATGCCATTTTCCAGATTTCTGACACTGCAAAACCACTTGTTAATACAGATGCAAATCACAAGAGGGGGAAGATGTCTTATAAAAGGGATGTATTTTTGTAAAATGTAAAATGGGGGGAAGGGACCATCACAACCAAGTATAACAAAGTGATTTAGTTCCTTTAATTCTTTATATTCTTGCTTACTTTTAGACAAGGATTTTTAAATGCTCAATAGAAGTCTATGTCATTCTTTTTTTGTTTGTTTGTTTGTTTCTTCTTTGGGCCTGATTCCCCTCCCTGTATCAGACATGAAAAAATAATTTTCTCCCCCTCTTTACTCAGAAGGGCTCAGGTATCAGGCATTTTGATTTATTTGGATTTACTAGGAGGTGTTCTGACAGATTCTTGCTATGTGTTGTTGATTACTGCTGGACAGTTTGGGGCTCTTGTTCTCTTCTTCACTAAGCTAACACACATGTACACATGCTATACAAACATAAATGCACACATACCCCCATCAAAACAGGAAAAATCCAAGATTTTGTCGAAGGAAGAGGCCTGTATTAAGTCACAGGAAACCCTCTCCTTAAGAAATAAAGTTTCCTAAAGTATATTCTCATCTGATAATTTCATATGCTTTGGAGCTCCTCTATTCCCAATAAGTAGGTCTACATCTAATTAACTACAGCAGGTACATTTTGATACATAATGTGAAGGAAAATATGTAGGATGTAAATAAGACATTTTTCCCCTGGACCCTGGGATGATGATGTCCAGCTTTCTATATGCTGTAGATTAGCAAGGACTTTGTTCTTGACTGAGTAGCTGTGAATATATCAGATGTCAAAGAGATAGTCCAGTGGACCTAGACACATAAGTATTATTCTTACGTACTGGTCATCACAGGTTCAGCAGGAATTTCCATTCCCAGGAGAGTCTCAAATGTCCCAGCCCCCGTGCCCTGAAACACAATCACTTACCTTGCTCCCTCTAAGAACTGTTGATTCCACTCCACCAAATTCCTCTCCAATTACTAGAGTCTCTGTCCAATAGCTGTGGGCCCTAGCTCTAAAGGTCTCTCTATGATTCTGTGTGGTCAAGGTACAAAGGATATACCATAACAAGGAGTTCAATTTATAATTACTTGATTTAATGAAAAATGAGAATTAAATTGTGTCATATACTGGTACAAATTCCCAACATTGAGTGTGATTATGATGTGTATATACAATGTACCAATAAAGATAAAATTAATTTAAAAATATTTTGAAAATACTTTATGAGTTGTATGTTAGTCACCTTGTCATCATTGCAGTAAATAGCTGAGGTAGTCGATTTATAAAAAGAAAAAGTTTATTTTGGCTCTCAGTTTTGAAGTTTCTAGTCCACAATCAATTGGTCCTACTGCTTTTAGGCCTTGGGGAAAGAAGCACATCAAGGTGAAGAATGCATGTCAGACCAAAGCTGGTCACCATACGGCTAGAGATGAAATAGAAAGAAAAGAAAAGAAGTAAGTCTCCATTATGCCTCCAACAACATAAGGGTCTAAACTCTTAAAGGACCCTCCATCTCTCAACAATGCCATGCCAAGGACAAAGCTGCACCACATAGATCTTTGGAGACCATTTAATATCAACTGTAGCAAGTTGTTTCAGAGCTCTAATTTATTCAAATTATTTCTCAAATATACCCTCACACTTTCTAACTTCTTTGACCATACATGGCACTATTTATTTCTAGGTCACCATCAGATGAAAGCATAGTAGTGAGTATCAAAAGTAGTCTTTCTACTTTTATTCTGCCTTCTCTAATTGATTTTTTCATATGGAACAAACAACCTTAAAAATAAAAAAAATATCAGATTGCTGATTTCCAACTAAAATGAAGTCATAGGATAATTTAAAAATAATCAGAAAACAGGAAATCATATATTTTTCCCAGATATGGACCAATACAGTACCATGATCCCTAAATAAAGGTAAGCAACCATGTGACATCAAGTGACCGATTATCTTAATGATCTCAGTTTGCCTAGGAGATTTCCAGAATAAGAGCCTTTCAGTGCTAAGACTAGGAAAGTCCTAGACAAACCAGGATGACTTGTTCACCTGAAAGCTCTGTGATTTTACCCAGTGATTGCTTGTAGGAAAGGGCTGGGGCTATCTATATGTAGGTATCCCTTCTTAAGTTGAAGAGTTAGAGGTAGAAGTATAAAAAGTGACGAAGATAGAATTTGAGAAGCTCTAAAAAAAGAAAGTTGCACAAAGAAAGAGGTAGAGCTCTGCAGATAGATGTAAGGATCCCTTCAAGTTACTGGCTGAGTTCTGATCTGCAAAATCATGAGAGCCAATGACCTGAGGCTGAAGAAAGAAACATCATGAAGGAATAGCTTGAAAATTTATACAGGGCTGGGATCAAGTTTCCATCAAAAAGCAAGAAGGGAAATGCCTCATGCTTAACTAAAGAATGCATAGAATCTTCAGAGTGTCCTATCTTAGTATGGGAGCAACTGAGCTCTAGACTAATGACTGTTCTGGACTCAGCCCAACAAAGCTTATTCAGCAGGACCTGACTGCTTCCAAATAACTTTATACCAAGAAGTAAAATAAAAGCAATAGAAAAACTGCATTACTTAAATATGTCTAACAAAATCTGTAAAACTGGGGAAAAAATCAACAAGTAGGGAAAAAAAAAACAGAAATGACCAAATATATAATAGAATAAAATATATAATGATATAAAATGTCTTCTAATTTCTTTAAAAGATAGATGATTTTCAAGAAAAAAATCTAGTGAATTCTGGACTTTGTCATATGTAGAAGTAAACAGTATGACAGTATAGCATAAACACTGGAAGGGGAAATGGATGCATGTGCACTGATGTAATGCTATTACATCATGTGTGAAGTAGTATATTAATTGAAGGTGAACTGTGATAAACTAAGTGTATACTTTACACTCCAGAAGAGCTACTGCCAAAAAATAAATGAGAGTTATAACTAATAAGCCAATAAATGTTTGACAATAAAAATATTTAACTAATTTTTAAAAATAACAAAAGAATAAACAGAAAGCCAATAACTAGAAATTAAATAGACATATAGAAGATTTAACATAAATAGTGTAAGTCATTATTTTCAATACTAAAGTTTTTGAACATTTGAACTGAATGACAAGTATTATTAGATTGGGTTAAAATAGCCAATAGGGTGTTTGCTGAAAGACACCACTTAACATATAGATTTTTTAAAAATTAACAATACAAGGACAGTAAAAGTTATATCAAACAAGCACCAGTCAAAAGGCAGATGAAGTGGCAATGGTAATAATATGACATTTTGTAGTTCCAACTCCTCACTCAGAGTAAGTAATAGCAAAAGCAGACAGGATATCACTGAAGATATAGGAGATTCGAGCAGTACTATCAACCAATTTGACCTAATTACAATTGATAAAACCCTCTGTCTAACAATAGAATGCACATTCTTTTCATGTATACTTACCTCATTCAATAAGATAGATGATATTTTTGGTAATAAAACAAGTCCCAGTCAATTTCAGAGGATGAATATTCATCAAGTATGTTCTCTGAACATTAAGAGAATTAAACAGAGCTCACCAACAGAAATGTATCTGCAAAATACTTCAAATATTTGGAAACTGACCCACAGGTCAAAAAGAAAATTCCAAAATGTTTTGGCTCGAATAGAAATAAAAACATAACACAGCTAAATTTGTGGAATGAAAGGAAAATGGTCCTCAGAGCTGATGGCATTAAATGAATATTTACATTAGAAAAAAGAATTTTGAATCAATGATCATAGTTTTTCCTTAGGTAACTAGAAAAAGAAGAAGCTATTAAGTCCAAAATACACAAAAGGAAAAGCAATAAAGATAAAAGACACTTTTGTCAAAACTTTACTGTGACCCAGGCCTTATTTCCTCTCTTTTAAGCCCAATACCTTTCCTAATCTTATCACAACTTTATGACTTAGTAGTGATTATGATGATATACTTCAAATAAAGAAATTTCATCTCGCTGAAATCTGGTTAAGTTCTCCAAGTTTGTGTAGAGATAGAGTTGTGTTTCAAATTCAGATCTCTAGGTCGTAGCATCCCAATGCCTATACATGATAAAGAGCATATTTACATTTTATGCAAATTTTAAAAACTATATTGTTGATATTTCTCTATTCTGTGCATGTAGAACAATGTGTACATAAGTATATGATACACATGTACATGTGCAGATACATACACTAGTGATGTGTTCATCTAGAGGCAGGAGGCTCTTCTCCTAGAACATCGCTCTTACCATCACCTCTGAAAACTGTTCTACAGGGAATCGATGCTCCGTGAAGAAGGGCATCTGTGGCAATTGTCAGGGACTAGGGCCCATGAAGAATTTCCACTTGTTCCTGCCAGGCTCTCAGGCTACATGTCCGTGGGTCACAGAGATGGGGGGCAGCAGCTGAGTACGCGGTGTGTGAGGGAGTCAGCGAAACTCACCCCCGGGTTACTATCTCCTCACAAGAACAAGTGCAGCCTCCTTACAACACCAGGAAGCCAGACTTGTCCTGTTTACATGAAAAGCCAAGTGTGCTTCCCTCCAAGCACAAAGTAGTTAGTAAGAAGCATCGTGAAATAGGAAGAAAATCTTAAAAGAGCAAGGGGAAGCAAAGAAGGGGAAATAAGAAAGGAAAACATGGAAACTCATCTTATCTTATGTACATAGGAGGTGAAAAGGCTGGAGGGAGACGAGGGGATGAGGGGAATGGAAAAAAACTAAGAATCAACATACATCATGTACAGGTGTAAACTCTCAGCTATGGAAGTGATGATAGTGTATACTTTAAATGTAACAATAAACTGATTTTTAAAAAAGAAGCCTCAGCTGATTTCTGCTTGTAGGACTCCTTTATAATTCATTTCATTTTCTGGATCCTCAGGATTCTCAGCTGTAAAATAGAATCAAAGAACTATCTTCAATGGTCTCTCCCTTTCACTGTTTTTCACTTCTTCTTTCCTACAAGTTGACAGTTTTGGCTTTCCTATGACTCCTGCAAAGTCGCTTCCAAGTACTGATGAAGATGAAAGGCAGAGCACATTAGCTTCCTTTGCCAAATCCTTCGGTGGCTTTCATTTCATTAAATAAAAAATTAAGTTCTTACAAGAGTAATAACAATCTTCCTCCATTACCTCTGCCCAAGCTGCTATTTCTCTGACTTTACCAACTACTCTCTCTGTGCTAGAGAGATGCTGTGATAAAATAAAACAGAGCAGAGGAGACTTACACAGCAGAAATTATTTTTCTCTAAATTACTTATTATTTCCTCTGGAGACTAGAAGTTCAAGGTCAAAGTTTCAGCAGGGACAGCTTCTGTGTAAGGCTCTCTGCATTCCAAGTGGCCATCCTCTTGCTGGGGCTTCATATGGTCTTTCTTCTGCATATGCAGATCCCTGATGTATCTTTCTGTGTCCAGATTTTTTCTTCTTACAAGGAAATGAGGTATATTACTTTAAGGTTCACCCTTATTTTAACTTGATCACCTATCAGGCCTGTTCATCCAGTCAAAAAGAAAGATTTTGAATGCAAGGTAGTGTAGTAGTTTCTGTTGAAATAGGGGCACATTCAAAAACATCAAGACTTAGATTGGGATGAGAATAGTAATGGTATCCTGAAGTCCCATTAGTCCAGAAAAGGGACAGCCTTCTGGAAGGTTTCTGAGAAAATTTGCAATGCTGCCAAAGTCTGAAGAATGAACAGTGCTACCTGCATACAGTGCAGAAAAGAATTTTCTACACTGTGTGAATATCAAGTATGAACATATAGAAGCATGAAACAGTGTTGATGTAAACCAAGTAAAGGACATGCAGAAAATGTGAGATAATGGGTCTTGATTAATACAGGGTTAGAGAGTAAAAATTGCATGTGCCAAATACTGTACTTTGAAAGCTCTAAAGAGCATTAGAAAAGTCTTAATAAGGAAATTATTTGACCAAACCTCTATTTTCACAAGTTTTGTTGGCCAGCAATGAAAAGAGCTAGCTCACCAGCAGAGATGAGTTAGAAAGCTATAGTCATTCTGCTGTAAAGAAATAAGGGTCACTATTTGGAAAACTACAGGACTCTGAAAACTGAGGTAGAAAAGGAAACCAGAAAGTGGAAAGATATCCCTTGTTCCTGGGTCGGGAGAACAAACATCGTCAAAATGGCTATATCCCACAACTACTATATAGATTCAATGCAATTCCCATTGAAATTCCAATGGTATACTTCACAGAGCTAGAGAAAAATAATACAAAAATTCATCTGGAACCACAAGAAACCTAGAATAGCAAAAGCAATTCTAAGCAACCACGACATGGCAGGGGTATTACAATCCCCAATTTAAAACTCTACTATAAAGCCGCTGTGATAAAAACTGCATGGTACTGGCAAAGTAACAGACCCGAGGACCAGTGGAATAGATTAGAAGACCCAGAAACAACTCAGATACACTAAGCCACCTTATCTTTGACAAAGGAGCCAAACATCCCCAATGGAAGAAAGTCAGCCTCTTTAACAAATGTTGCTGGAAAAACTGGACTTTAGCCTGCGAAAGCTAAAGCTAGAC
>PVIC010015382.1:0-35249 GCA_004025085.1 Thryonomys swinderianus
AAAAAAAAAAAAAAAAAAAAAAAGAAAATGTTCAGATTACCTAAAAGCATGTATAGAGTAATACAGGGAAAAAAATCTATAAAAACTGAGACTTGTGGTTGCCAGTGTTTGAAGAATTAATGGGGACTGTGGTATAGTTTGTGGAGAGCTTGTGCTTAGCATCCACAAGGCCCTATGTTTAACTCCCAGCAACATACAAAGCATATAAGTGGCAAGTGAGAGAAGAAAAACCTCCAAATAAATCTTGAAAAGGAAAGGTCAGATAGGAAGAAAATCAGCAAAGACTTTTTCACAGAAGCTAAAGACAAACCTCAAGAAGATGAGTTCGTTCTTGAGGGTGAAACAACAAAGTTATGAAGGTTTGTGCTCCTCCAAAGGGCCACAGTATGTAAACAGAGGTACAGTCCATCTGTGCCCTTCAAATTTCATGGAAGCCATTAGGTAAAGCTCCCTAAAAAGGCTCCTTGGGTAGAAGTCAGGCATAAAAAGGGGAAAATGGCTGACAGTGCTCTAGAGAAGTGAAGTAAGATTCATCTCTAAGGAGTTTATGGTAAAGAAGAGCTCAAAGGATGAAAAGGGCTACACCAAGGAGATAAGGGTGGGGGCATATTTTAGAAAGCCTTAAAAGAGTTTTCAAATATAGATGTGGGTATGTCCCTGTGGTATGGTGTGGTTTGTAATGGCTAAATCTCGGAAAAAGCCTATCAAACTGGTGAGTAGATAAAGAAGACGTAGTTTGTTTGTTTTTTTTTTAATGAAATATTAGGAAGCCATAAAGAAGCTAGACACATTTGTAGCTAAAGGGATGCATCTTGAGGCCATATTCATAAGTTAAATAGGACAGATATGTGTTAACACCAAACCATCTCTCTAGTGTGAGAAATTGAAGATATAAACTAGGACCAAAATGTATAATAGATATTGTAAAATAGGAAGAAATGTTCAAAAGGGAAGAGGAAAGGAAAGGAAGAAAAGAAAAATATTGAAGGAAAAAATGGAAACAAAACTTATATATATAGGGGGAGATGAGCTGTAGAGAGGGCAGTGGGGGGGGGATAAGAATCAAGATATATCAGGTACAGGTGGGCCAGAGATTTAGCTCAGTGGTTCCACCACCTGCCTAGCAAGCACAAGGTCCCTGGTTCGATCCCGGTAACCACATACAATGATATGATATTGGGCGTGGTGACTCACGCCCACCAGCAATGAGTACCACACCCCATAGTGCCAGGCATGGTGGCTCACTGCTGTAATCCCAGGATTCAGGAGGCAGAGGCAGGAGGATTGCTGAGTTCCAGGCTTGCCTGGGCTACATAGTGAGCTCAGAGCCAGCCTGAACTACAAAGCGAGACCCTGTCTCAAAAAAAAAAAAAGATACATCAGGTACACGAACAAATTCCCAGTGATGATTATGATTATAAGTTACACTTAAAGTTTTTTTTAAAAATGGTACTCAGTGAAGATACATTTGATGGGGAACAAAACATTTTCTAAAGCAAAGCAATGCAAAATTATAAAAAGCAGATATAAAATAAACACGAAGTAAGATATTCAGAGAGCATTGTTGAACAAAAATCAAAGCAGTGTAAAACACCTTCATGGCTTTGGGGAAGTACATGTTGCTAAGTGCTGCTGGAGAGTTAAAGTGTATCACAGACTCTGAGAGAAATGGAGGACATAGTTGTGATGGGCTTTGTATGTGTCAGAATCACCCAAGTAAAAAGCATGGAATTCTAGATCTTTCAGAGATCTTGATTTTTTAGGTTTGGAGTCATGCTTAAGAACCTGCACTTTCTCACTATGGGGTGATTCTGATGTGTACACTTAGAAAAAGTCTGTTGGAGGAAATAGGGCACCACTGAGGAATTTAAAATTCTGTGAGAAAGTTACATGTTTAGGTTTGTGTTTTAGGGAAATACTATGGTTGCAGTTATCGAGGATAGATGGAGGCAGAGACTGGAGGTAAAGAGACTGATTAGGATAGCTACAGTCCCACTAAAATGGAGTGAAGACCTGAACTAAGAAAGCAAAGAGAGGGCCAGGGATTTAGCTCAGTGGTTCTGGCATCTGCCTGGCAAATGCAAGGTCCCGAGTTTGATCCTTGGCACCACACACCACATGCTGGGTGTGTAGTTCAGGGCCAGTCTGAACTACAAAGTATCCTGTCTCCAAAAAAAAAAAAACTCAAATATTATCGTATCTTTTCTCTGGCATGAGAAACAAGATGTAAATGAATTGTAGAATGTGTGATAGATATTGTGAAATAGAAAATATTCAAAGGGAAATGGGGTGGAGGGGTAAGTAACAAGGGGAAAGAAAAATGTGATGGTAATAAAAAAGGGGAAACAAAGCTTATGTATATAGGGGGCAGGGAGTTGTGGGGTGGGTGGGGGAATGGGAAAATAATGAGAATTAAATCGTGTCATATACTGGCACAGATTCTCAATACTGAGTGTGATCATGATGTGTATATATAATGTACCAATAAAGGTTCAAATTTATTTTAAGAAGCAAAGAGATGCAGGGATGGAGAAAGTTGAAGGCTGACTTAAGATAGCTTTTAAGAGATAAAATTAAGTAAAAGTGACTGAGTAGATGTGGGAGGAGATGAAAGATGAGGAAGATGACTCAAGTTTCAGGCTTGCTTGGAGTCCCAAACAACAGAGGATGTTATTAATAGTAGTAGCTAGCATATGTTGAGCACTACCTTACATGCAATTTTTCATGTATCCTCAAAATAACATCAGGAAGTCAATATTAGTATCGATTCTGTTTCATACATGAAAACACAAAGTTAAATGACTTGTTCACAGTAAGTGGCTAAGTTGACATTCAAACTCAGGTGATCTGCCTTTTCAGTCTGGGTACTGAACTCCTATGCTGTACTTCCTCACTAAGCTGGAGTAGGTGGTGGTGTGCCAGATGAGGCAGTACCCAAGGAAGTTGGATTTCCAGATTGGGAGATGAAAGTAGAAGCTGGATTTGGAGATAGAGATGTGTGCTGGTATATCATGGTGGTGTGAACCATGCAAAAGGTGGAGAGTGAGAAAAACAAGTAGACCCCAGAACTTCAAGAAGCACCAGCTTATAGTAGGAAAGTAGAAGAAAACACTGTGGTCAGTTGAAAAGCCTAAAAAGGGCTAGCCTGGTCATCAAAATAGAAGGGGGTCATTAAGTCTGAAGGTAACAGAAGAATTTAAAGAAAAGAGCTCTCTCAGCAGAATCATATACTCTGAAGGGACCAACCCAGCAAGGTGTTAAAGGGGTTGGCTCAGTTAAGGTGGTAGTGAATGACCTTGGTCAGAGAGCTTTCTGGAAAGGTGGTGGGCATTCGCTCCAAACCACTGATTTGTGAGCAGGAAGTAAGGAAGGAGACAGGAACGGAAAGCTACTCTGTCCAGAGGCTTGAATGAGAAGGAAAGAGACGAGGATGGGAGTGGCCAAGGGAAAGTACAGGTTGAAGGTGCCTTGTTGATTTATTGTGTTTTAAGTGATTTAAGGACACGTATAGGCTGAAAAGAAAATACTGGCAATCTGAGAAGGATAAGAGATTGAGCTAAGTCTCAGGATGCAGGGCAGAATGAGATGAGTGGCTTTTGGAGCAGAGCCATCTCTGGTGAAGCTAAAGCGAATGAGGTCAAGAATGGAGGTGGCAGGGTGCAGGGTCACCTCCCAGAGAAGTAGGAGAAGGAGCAGAGTGCCTGTTCACTCGCCAGCTTCTCTCTGAGTAACTGTGTCACCTGCTCACAGACCTCTTTGGGTCCTTGGATTATGCCTTTTGTAGTCAGGTTTTTAAAAATTCATCTTGTCCAATCCAGATTCCCTTAACTGGAGCTCACCATATCTGTGTAAGCACAAGTGCCGGGAGATCATTAAAACCCAGCAAAGGAGAGTGACTTCCAACCTGCAGAACTGGTCTAGCCAGCAACTCGTGTGTTCACTGACTGGCTAGCCCTCATCCTTCTTTCTACCAGCCTCTTCTTTATCTCTTACCCTGTTTGGTTCTACATCTCAGCTCATATTTTCCTTTATCTCATTCTGACAATGCGTTTAAATCTCACTTCTCTGGCACAGCTATATCCACAGTGCTGTTAGTTACTCACTTGTCCCATAATATTGCAACACCTGGCAACATGGGATCTTTGTCAGCTGAGCCTCCCTCCCTCCTGCTTCCCTGCTGGGAAAGGGAGCCCTGTTTGTCCCGGAGCGCTGTTAGTTTCTGAGACTTCCACTTGGGGGCAGTGAATGTTAGAGCTATAAGGAATCCTGCTGTGGGTCTTGGCAAATTCCACAGGAACATAAAATAAGACCTTCAGCTCTTAGTTACTACCCACTTGGCAGTTAGGATTTAATGTACTAGAGCTGTAGTCTCTAGAGTTCTACATCCTCATTCATCAGGAAGAGTGAATGGAAGGGAGCAGTTTTAATTCCCCGATGAGCTTTACACACAGTGTAACTTGTTACCCAAGCAACCAAACCCCCACCTCCTCCCATAGCACCACAGCTCCTGCCTTTGCAAGTAGAAAGAAGATCTGCATTTCAGATCAGCCATATCACTTCGAGCACCAGTGCAGACCCCTCCTTCGTCCATGGGGGAGCATATCCCTGTCACTTGTCGCTCACACCTCTTCCATTCTGGTGCCCATGAACAGGCACCTCTGCAGACAGCATCAACAGCCATTCAGTATAGCAGCCTAGATCATCCTGACATTACATGTCTAATCGATAAGGCAGCAGCCCCTCCAACAGAAAACTGCCAAACAAGTTGCCAGAATAGGAGCTCGCTAAGGCATGCTTTGTTACTGTGGTGTGCCCCTCTCTAGCTTCCATGAGATGAGGTGTTTTCCTGTAGGTCTCATGGAAGTGGGGAAGACACATATCACAGGTTCATTGTCACACAGGGAATTTCAGCTTCATCAGTTACTAGCCCCATCAACTGCTTTGTCTCTATGCCTCAGCGTTCTCATTTATAAGTCAAACTTACTAATAGTGTCTACCTTGTAGGAATTTAAGAGTTACATGTGATAATTACATTAGAGAGTTTAGCCGAGAGTCTGGACCATAGAAACAACTATTTGATTAAAGTCTTGACTGGATAACACCCAGGGAATCTTAGGCAGCTATTCAGACAAGACCCTGGTCCACCAGACCCAGCTGCCCATCCAACTGAAGTCAGGCTTGGTATTGTTGTCCACTATATTTACACTTCCCATTTGTCCACACACCACTCCTGGCTGAGAGCAGACTACTCACTGTTGTCCTGAAGATTCATGCCTTTCCTTCTCTTTGTCAGAGTTTTGGTGGCAGCATCTCTATAGTCTCCTATTCCACTCCTAGAGTCACAGAGGATTCCCTGTTCAACAGAACCCTCACACCACTAGGATCCAAGACATACTCATAAGGTAAATGGTACTACCTACCAGGAGGCCTCCCTAACTGACAAGGGTGACTGTGTAGTAGCTATGATATCAAGGACTTGCCTTACAACCAAGGGAGCAACGATCTGAGTCTAAAGCCAAGGTCTGGTATGCAAGAAAAGCTTTGGACAGTATCTTGGAGCAGGTTTCATCAGATCCTTCATTTTCAAATCACACTGGTCCTTAGACTCTTTCCAATAGTAAAAGGCAGGTAGTGCTTCCATGTCAAGATTATTCCCTCCTCGGTGTAGTCATTACCCAAAGCATTTTCTATTAGCCTAAAACTTTCTATGTAAATTCTATAAGGTTCTGGCCTCCACAGAGCCATGCTTCAGAGGCATCTACAACCTTATTTAAATTAAGAAAGGTATGGAATTGATAATTATTAAGCAGCATTCCTGCCATCCTCTGGAGAATGAGGTCTTGACCTTCTAGAGCAGGTGCAATTACCTGAGCAATATTTTGATGAATTCATTTATATCTTAGTCTCTGGGCTGGGTGGTAGTAAAGTGATTACAATAGAACCACCTCAAGGCCAACCCCTAAATATGAAAATGGTATACCTGGACTACATTCTGTTCTGCCAGAGTTTACAAAGTGTTGGCCAAGATGTCTGCCTTTGGAAATGATTTCCTCTTGAGTGATCGACAATGTTAGAAATCCTTTGACACCACCAAGAATTCACAGAACACCTCTGCATCTTGCCTTCCCCAATACCCGTCCTCCTTAAGAAAATGCAATTCAGTGCTCAGGGATAAAGTGACCTTGCAGTAGCTTAAGACCTTGTTTACTTCTACCTCAGCTCTGGCCTGAGCCCTTGAGCAATACTACTAAATTGCAAGTGTAGGACAAAGGTGGTGCCTTCTCACAGGAGGGCCTGGGCACTTTGATCGCTGCCTGTGCACCAGTTCTCCAGGAAGTTGGTCCCAACAAAGGTCACTTACCCCAAGTGAGAATGAGAGTTCTTAGTGATCAAAGCCATATTTAAGACAGTGAGAAACTTCCTTTAATAGGGACAGGAAGCTTGTGATCATGAGCCAAAACCGTGATAGACTGAAGCAGCCAGGACAGACTTGCAGAGTTTAGAGCAGTGGTGGCAGAAGTGTGGCACGTGTGACTCATTGGGCTGTTTGTTACTGCTGAAGGTTCTATTTGCTGTCACCAGTTCAGAGTATCAAGGGGGAGTGGGAATGAGTCCAGCCTGAGGATGTTGCAGCCATCTACCCCCAGCCACAGCAGACAGCAGGCAGATGTCAGAACATAAAGATCAAGTCGATCATGAGGCAGCTCAAGATGCCCCGTTCTGTTGAGGCCAGGAGTTGCCTGTGTCTATGAGCACCACTCCAGCAGGCCAACACAACCTATGAAACTCTGCATGGGAGCTGATGGAGGGAGTTTTGTAATGTGGTCTGCAAACCCCCTACATCATAATCCTGAAGATTCCTAAATCAGGCCCTCTAGGAATGTCACCTAAGTATATAAATCTGTAACTAGTGATGCCCCAGGTGGTTCTGAGGCACAGCATAGTTTGAGGACTCATGATCTTTGTTTACCCCACGGCTCACCTCCAGTAGGCCTGTATGATTATAATCACGATAACTCATGCCTTCAATGCATTGTCCCAATAAACTTCATTGCAGAGTTTCCCTCTTCCCATATCTAGAACACCTTCAAATTCATGGTGTATCTTGTTGCACCCCTTACTGCATTCACCCAATCCTGTCGGGCCCAACTCCCATTGTCATCTAGGTCTATCCCTTTCATAAATGCCACAGCCACCTGCTGATTGGCCCCAGCCATGTGAATTAGCCAGGTGCTGGGTGCAGCACTAGAGCTGCTCCAATGTAAGACAGTTAGGCTCTCCACCCCTCCTCCTCACTGCATCAATCATTTTAGCCCCTAGTGCCCTGGTTAGTTGCTGGAACCATTAATACCCTAAAGTCTGACTGATAACTGGACCACCTAAATTTAGACACTCCCCACCAAGAGCACATTCAGTTAGCCTTCACCATATGCCACAGCACAGGGCTAAGAGCCTTATTGCCTAGGTTTGAGTCCCGGCACTGTCCCTTTGTAACTATGTGATCATGAATAACTTACTTAAACTTTCTTTTCCCCAATTTCCTCATCTATAAATTAAAGATAAAAATAATACCAACATCACAAAGTAATTGGGAGTATGATGAGAAATAATATGCATAATACACATAGAATCATGCTGGAAGCATCACAAAGTGTCGATTGTTATGGTGCGTATAACTTCCACTAACTGGATTAAGCCAGAGTGTGACACCGCCTAGGTTACCTTTTGACATGAACTCATCTGCCTAGGCCAAAATTGAAGGACTGTTATGTAGAAACCTTTGAACTAAAATTAAGCCATCCATCCACAGACCTCCTATATTAGCAGTTCCTTGAGTGCTAAGCCATTCCTCCTCCACGGCCACTCATCCACTCATTCACTGCTCCCTGGTACACTTCAGCTACTTTGTCTCCCGCAATTAGCCCCAGTCAGCCAAGGCTGAGAGATGACTTATGTCATGAAAGAGATGCTAGGTTTTCAGCAACGCCAAGGTCGGCCAGCTGCCTAATTCACTGACAGAGTTGTTTTTCAAGGACTAGTTTGGTGGATGCTGATCTGATAATTCTATCATAGGTGTGCTTACTCTACTAAATCTCATTATTGTCTCTTAAACATAATTCTGGTGTTCATTTTCAGGTCTGAGGACCAGGACTGAGAATAAGTTAGGCCCTGTCTCTTACCTCCACCCCTACCTGCTGACCCTAGATCAGGGGAACTACTCTGCCTAACCTCACTGATAAAGGAAGAAGGTCAGACTGCTTGCTCAGTGAGCAACAAAGAGATCATGAGTGTGTGAATAGAGATAGTAACAGCAGATGTGGAAAGGGAAGATAGCACTAGAGAATGATCATTGGCAGAACTTGGTGATCCATTAGCTGTTGAAGGTAAAGAGAAGGGAATTTTTTAAAAAGTCTCTGTCCTGACTCAGTATATTGAAAATATTGTTTCATCTGAGACTGGAAATGGCAAATCAAAAAACATATGGAGATGCCAAAGAATCTGAAACAGACAGAAGTCTATATAGGTAAATGTATGGGTAGGAGAAAGTGGTGGAGACTAGATTGGTGGATATCTGATTGACAGCCTGAATTAGTACGTCCCAAATCAACCTACCCTATTCTCCCAGCCTAGCTGGTTAAGCCAAACATGTTGGCATTACCCTTGACTTCTTTCTTTCACACCTTATATTCAGTCCATTAAAAGGCTCATCAAGGGCCGGAGGGTTAGCTCAGTGGTTCTGGTGCCTGCCTTGCAAGCGCAAGGTTCTGAGTTCGATCCGGTAACCACATACAATGCTGGGCGTGGAGACATGCCCACCAACAATCAACACCGCATACCACAGTGCCAGACGTGGTGGCTCACGCCTGTCATCCCAGCACTCGGGAGGCAGAGACAGGAGGATTACTGAGTTTGAGGCTTGCCTGGGCACCATAGTGAGCTCAGGACCAGCCTGAACTACAAAGCAAGACCCTGTCTCAAAAAAAAAAAAAAAAAAAAAAAGGCCCATCAATTCCATTTTCAAAATACCTGTAGAATCTGCAGTGTCTCACTACCTCCAGGACCAGCGCCCCAATCCAAGACACTAGCCTCCTCGTTTTGGCTGATTTCAGCAGGCCCCCCTCAGCTGAGTGTTCTTGTGTCTAGCCTTGTCCCTCTTTGGTCTGTTCTCCACACAGCAATTAGAGTGATCCTTTCCAATATTTATTAGATCATGTCCCTCTTCTGTTAGGAAGCATGCACTGGCTCCCTATTTCACTTAGAGTGAAACGGCCAAAGTTGGCACTATGTCTACAAAGCCTGCCTGATGTCTTCTTGACTCCTCTCTCCTGGTAAAACCATTGCTGCCTTCTTTTACTCACCATTATCCAGCCACTGACTTCCTTGTGTACCTTGAACATACCAGGTGTGGCATGTTCCCCTGTCCTAGCCTTTGTCCTTACTATCCCCGCTGCTGCAGTGTTCTTCCCTGTACAGTGCCCCTTCTCTTTCTTCAGGTTGTTACTCAAATATCACTTTCTCAGTGGGACCTTCCCTGACTACATTTTTAAATTTACACCCCAGAGAGCTTCTCCCACTGCCTTTCTATTTTATCATTCTCCACACTGGTGACCATCTGAAAAATTACTACATTTACTGATTAACTATATTTATTTTCTTGCCTGCACATATGCACGGTAGAAAATAAGCTTCATGGAAATAGAGGTTTTTCTCTTTTTTGTTCATTCCTGTAGTTCAATTCCTAGAACTCTACCTAGCACATCGTAAACCTTCAATAAAAATTTGGGGCAGGATGAATGAGTGTGAAAGTTGGAATGGATAGGAAGGGGTCATAAGAGTAAAAGACAGTGATTCCTTTTGGGGTACTGTCCCTTGGTATTACCCAGTTGACTTATAGAATGTTAAGATGTTTGGGGAAATACGGAATAAAGTTATTAAACTGGAGAGATTAGTTCATGTCTTTTCAAGGCGTGTTCTCAATAAATATTTGTTGATCAAATAAGTGGTAATATCTTAATGAACATTATGGAATGTATCAGGAGAGAGAGATTGAGATTATACATAGCAGAGATCAGAGTACTCACAAAGTCAGTTGAGCATTGTCTCCCAGCACACGTGGGTTCTTACATAATGTTTGCATTTTAACCAACAAACCACTAGAGGGTGCGCAAGGCTAAATCAACAATGTCTTCCTTTAATGAAATTCTGTTAACGTCATTCACATTTGTATTTATTGATCTCATGTTCATCTAAACTGTTTCATTGGTTCAGAATGTTCTCCTGAGAAAATTTCTTCCATCAGTCGAGTATCTGGTCATAATAGGTCTTCAATAATTGTTTTTATTTTGAATGGAAGAATGCATGTTTAGAATCAACAGATTTTTCACTTTGAAATCTATTTTACCAATTAATTATGGTCAGTATTTCCCTTGAGAAACTGTCATTCAGAGTTAAAACCTAGCTATTAAAATAGCACTCATGACCCTTGATTCTTAAAGAATCTGAAGAGAAGACAGAGTCAGATGTATGTATTTACTTGTATAAGTGATAGTGTCACGCAACAATATGCTCTGGTGTTTGAGCTAGGCATCCCTAATGCAGCAAAACTCTGCTTTGCTCCTCACCGGATTTTTGTGGATGTGGCTCCTTGAGGCTTGCTTGACCTTGTGCAATTGTTAGTTTTGCTCCTGCTCACGGAAGTCCAACGCTTGTAAACCCTGCTGTCCATAAGGTGCCATAGAGCTGTATTATTTGGGATAAGGAAGGTTAAACAGTCTTTGCCTTATGGTCTCAATAACCCACCGTCCCAACTATATTAACTAAAGGAATTTTGGTTTCTGATTTGAGGCTTTCTGAGTTGAAATCCTGAGGGCTGTGGAGTCCTTGACCTGTTCTTATCTCATGGCTGAAGCTGCTGTCCTTAATCCAGGTCCTTGAGCCAGGGCCTTGGTTTTAGGAATTTTTCATTAATGGAATCATTTCAAATAGCTTTTAGTTTTTTTGAGACAGAGTCTTGCTTTGTAGTTTGGGCTGACCCTGAACTCACTGTGTAACCCAGGCTGGCCTCAAACTCATGGTAATCCTCCTGTTTCTGCCTCTATAACCTTTAAATTTAACAAAGTGTATTAGAGAGCTATTAGATTTGTAGAAAAACTGAGCAGATGATACAAACTTTCCAGACACCTTACACAGCTTCCTAAACATGATTGATTTGTTACAATTAAGAAACCAGTATTGATAAGTTATTACCTGCAATCCATAGTTTATTCACTTTGCCCTTTTTCTGTCTCAAGATCTATCCAGGATCCTGACATCTCCTTAGGCTCCTCTTGGCTGTGAGAATTTCTCAGACTTTTCTTGTTTTTGAGATGTACTAGTCATAATAGTTAGTATTACATATCTTTTAAGTCTATTTAAGGGAGTCTTTTCAAGTACCCTGAGAAATACAACCCATTTTATTGCTCTTCCAAGAACCTAGTTTATTTTTAAATTTTTAAATATTTTCCAAAAATCATCAGCACCTATTTTATAATAAATCTGAACAGTTCCTGAAGCAACATCTTGCTAGAGGAGGGCAAGTATCTATAGCATTGGTAAATTTTTCTAATAAAGTATACACTCCAGAGTAAACTTTTTTATTCATTATCCATTATCAGCAAATGTCTGCTAATGATTATCTCAAGAAATATAAACGCAAGTTGAAAGTGTCAATTCAAAGCTATCTATAACTAATAACCTTTTATTCTGTTTGAATTGTGGTAAGAGTCTTAATGTTCAATTTCAGTGGTTTTTGTTTGTTTTTAATACATTTCATTTTATTTTATTCCATTCCCCTCTCAAATCTCCTGCTCTCCATTTGCAAAAGCTTTGTTTCCATTTTTCCTTCTATTTTCACTTTTCCTCTTGTTTCTTCTTTCCTTTCTCCCTCCCTCACCCTTTGTTTCCCTTCCCATTTGAACATGTTCTTCCCATTTCTCAACTTCCATTATACATTTCAGTCCTTATTTCTACGTTTGGTTTCTCTTATTTAAACCTAAGAACCAAGAGTTCTGTGGAGAAAAAGAGGAATAAAGTGGCTAAATCCACATGTTATTTAATAGCTTTACCTTAATATAATATTCATCCCCAACTTGTCTCAATGGTATTATCATCAATGTAAAACATCTTTTTTTCCAGCATATTTTCAAACATTTAATTTAACTACCCACACAAATTCTTATACAATTAATCCTACTAAATTTACTTGGAATACTGAGAAGCTACATTTACTTTTTAACTGGTCTTTGCTTCCACTCAGCACATTTTTCTTCAGAAAACCTTTATTTTTTGTGCCCTTTTGGAGTTTAGTAAAAATAGTTCTTTAAATACTGCTAGATAACTTGTGGCATATACTGGTACAAATTTCCCAATGTAATATGTGATTTTGAGATGTATATAAATTGTACCAATAAAGAATTCAATTAAAAAAATTCTTAAAAAAATACTGCTAGAAATGGGAGGAAATTGAGGTAAGGCATAAATTGAGAAGAGTTTTAATCACTAGTCTTGTTTGATGAACTGTAATGATAATCATAAAACCCATTGTATGGGTGGAGTCAAGTGGTCACTATGGACTTTATTCCAGCCAAGTAACAAAGCCTCCCTGAGAGGCGTCCTAAAGGTTGTCAGCTCTTATTCATGGCCTTCTCAATGAGTTCACTGTAGGACAGATCTATATCCATAAAGAAGGAAGCCCCAATTAGCTTCCAAGACTTGTTGTCTAGTTAAAGAAAAAGAAAAAAGAAATAAAGAATTTAAATTAATGATACCAACATGTGTTAAAAGTTTCTCAGAGGGCCGGGCATGGTGGCTCATGCCTGTAATCCCAGCACTCGGGAGACAGAAGCAGGAGGACAGCTGAGTTCCAGGTTTGCCTGGGCTACATAGTGAGCTGAGGGCCAGCCTGAACTACAAAGCGAGACCCTGTCTCAAAAAAAAAAAAAAAAAAGTTTCTCAAAAATACATGGTAATTGCAGAAAACATGTGTAAATAGTTGGAATTCACAAAAAATAAAATCAATGATTGAAAATAATGGGATAAATTATGAAAGTTTTATAATTATTCAGATAAGTAAAGTAGTTTTCCACCTGATTAGATGGCACTTTGGAATTAGCTCAGTGTTAAAAGCAGGTCATTGAGACGAGAAGATGTATGTGTGTTGTGTACTGGAATCCATTTTTGTTGCTGCTTTAAAATTATGTTTTCTTTCAGAGATTATCTACAGCTAGTTAACTCAGGCCATTAGAATATAATTAAGACCAAAATCATGATTTTTCTTTTTTCTTTTTTTGAGACAGGGTCTCGCCTTGTAGTTCAGGCTGGCCCTGAACTCACTATGTAGCCCAGGCAAGCCTCCAACTCAACAATCCTACTGCCTCTGCCTCCCGAGTGCTAGGATTACAGGTGTGAGCCACCACACCCGGCATTCAAAATCATAATTTTTAAATCGTTGTAAAAACCAGTTAGTTTTGTTTTGTTTTGTTTTTACTGTAATGCTACTAGTGGCTGAACCATTTCCTTTGATCGGCCATCTCTTCAAAAACAGTGTCTTCAGTCACAAGGAAGGCTAAGCTGCAGATGTAGATCAATAAATGCAAATCTATCCCTTCTTTGAGAGACAACGCAAAGCCTCCTCCTTTCTCTCAGTGCCTGGTCAGTTGTGCCATCTCAGCTGCTACGCCTTGCACTCTGTTGTGATGAGTATCCCATATCCATTGCCTCCTCCTATATTCTATTAGCTCAGGAAGATTTTCACTCCATTGAGCACCAGACTGTGGGATATATTTTTAGAAGCAAGTGTAGGTGTACCAGAGCCAAAAAAGGTTGGGAACAACTGTAGACAAACTGATCTCACTGTTCCTAGAGCTGCCAACTCTAGGCACGGAGCCCTTAAAGTGGACTATAAATGTAGTGTGGGTGGTTAAAAGAAAATCCATTATGTGGGACTAATTTCTGATTTCCCACAATCAGGTGCATGTGTTTTGCATGCACGTGTTGTGTACAGAAGCAGGTATGCATAGAGCTGATTTATTTAGCTATACTAAATCAGAAATGGGGTCTTAATGAAATAAAAACTGTGAGGTGCATAATTAGATAGTACTTTAGGTATTTTATACCTTTAAGAATATCGTGATAATATTTCTGCTGAAAGAAGTAAAATTAGGAAATTTTTGGTAGACAAAAATACTGAAGCAGAGAAAAATAAAAAGAGAAATCTGGGTTTCCTGGTTCCTATGGCAGTTTCTCCTCTCTGCTTTTGCAGAACATGTATATCTCTAAGAAGACTTGCTGGACATGATTCCCAAATCAAATAACAGAAGGAGTTCTGCTTTTCTGGTCTCTCTCTTTGATAAAGGAAGTGATGTAGCTACAAACGCACAAACTTCATCTATGAAAACCATTGGGTTCTTACTAGAGTACTGTGCATTTGACAGCAACATGAACCAAACTACGGGAGTAATGAGTGGGGTGTTCAGGGAGGGAGCAGTGGACGCTATCAACAAGGTTTGGATGTTAGGCTTGGAAACATCAGGTTATATGTTAGCCAATCATAAGCTATAGTGGCATAAGGAAGAACTCATGAGGTCATTTTCCCTCCCCTAGATCTTTATACCCAGCCAAGGGGACAAAGAAAGAAAATATATGCTCCAATTTAAGAAAATTCAGGAAATAAAAAAGTGCAGGCTGACAAATTGATACACGAATGTTGGATAGAGTTTTCATTTTATAGAAGGAATCTTCCTATGACAACATTTACCTACTAAGTTCCCTAAATTAATTTTCCTGGTGAATTCAAGATACAATTTATAGGGAGTCACTTATCACATGACTATTCAGAAATGTGAAAGCTTAGTTTAGTAGTACTACAGCATTTAGAAAATGTTGATATTTTATTGTATATAATCCATAAAGAGCAAATTTCAGAAAATTTTGTTTTCCTGGGTTTTTTTGTAACAGCATACGAACTGTGCAGATTGACATGCAGAATAAAGTCTAAAAACAGTATTATGAGCGTTGTTTAGAGAGAAGGAGAGACACAGTATACAAACAAAGGATTCAAATTAGATGGACAAAATATATAAAAAGTGAGAGAACACTGAAAATTTGGCCATTTCCAATTTCTGGGAAAGCCATCGTGCTTTCCATCTCTAGTGTGCCTCACACCTCTGACCAATCAGTTGAATTTTTCTCCCTGCTGATCTCTTGTAACCATTCTAGCTCTTAAACATACAAATTACCCATAATGATACAAATAGCATCATTTAATGAAGCAGCAGTAGAAGCACCAATACCACATTCCTGGAACAGCTTATGAGGTTTGATCAGCTAGGACTGGAAATAAAGAGAAAAATGTACCTTGTTTGGAAGTAAGAATGCAGCTCATTAAGCACAATCCTGAATCATAAAGGCTACAAACTGGAGTGGAGATGCTCTTAAATGCCAAAGTTAGAACTGGAAAAATGGCCCTTGTCCTAACCTGCCAACAATCATGGAAATTTACAGAAACTCCAACAACTGCAATTCTGTAGAAAATGGTGGACAGAATTATAAAAAGACATTTAAGAGCTTCTAGCTAATTGCAGTTTAACACTCAAAATATATGAAGTGAATAAATTTCTAAAGGGCATCTTCCCACATCAGAAAAAGCGTCAGCTGTTTTCTTTATCCTTTCATGTAATAATCAGCATATATCAAGTTCCGGAACTACCATCCCTAATTAGGCAAGGATGAGTCTGTTGAAAATGTGCATTTCAAGAATCATACCTTTTTCCCATTTATTCAGATCATCTCTGATGTCTCAACCATGTTGGGTAATTTATTCGTATATATTTATTTTGATCCTAATTTAAGCAGAATTTTCTGTATTTCAATTTTTTTTTTTTTTTTTTTTTTTTTGCTTTTTGAGACAGGGTCTCGCTTTGTAGTTCAGGCTGGCCCTGAGCTCACTATGGTGCCCAGGCAAGCTGCCACGAACTCAGCAATCCTCCCGTCTCTGCCTCCCGAGTGCTGGGATGACAGGCGTGAGCCACCACGTCCAGCATTGTGGTATGCGGTGTTGATTGTTGGTGGGTGTGTCTCCACGCCCAGCATTATATGTGGTTACCGGGGATCGAACTCAGGACCTTGCGCTTGCGAGGCAGGTGCCAGAACCACTGAGCTAACCCTCCGGCCCTGTATTTCAATTTTTGATTAATTTATCCTGTACAGAAATACAGTTGATTTTCTTTTTTCTTTCCTAATGGGCCTGAATAGATCTCCAATACAATGTTGAATAGACCTGATGAGAGTAAGCATCCCTATCTGTTTCTGGTCTCCTAAGCACAGGATTTGGTGTGATGCTAGTTGGAATGTTTTGTTGATGCCCTTTATCTGGTTGAGGAAATGCTTTACTTGTAATGAGTGTTTGAGTCAGGATTTTGTCAGATGCTTTTTCAAAGTCTGTTGAAATGATGATACTGCTTTTATCCATTATCCCATTGAAATGCATACTATATTAATTTGCAGATGTTGAGATAAACTTACATTCCTGGGATAAATCGGTTTGGTCACAATGTATGACCCTATCAATATACTTGCTGGATTTAGTTTGCTAGCATTTTGTTGAGAACTTTCAAGCCTGTGTAACAAGGAACAATGGCCTGTAGTTTACTTTCTTTCTTTTCTTTCTTTCTTTCCTTTTTTATTCATCTGATTGTTGTATCAAAGTAATCATACTGACTTCATAAAATAAGTTTGGAAGTGTTCCCTGTACTTCATATAAGAATGCAAAGGATCCAGGATAGCCAAAACAATCCTGAAAAAGAACAAAGTTGAAGGATTCACACTTCTCAGTTTTAAAACTTACTATAAATCTATAGTAATGAAATTGCCTGTTACTGTCATAAGGATCAATAAGGAAGACTTGAGAATTAAGAAATAAACCTATTCAGAGCTTAGGCTATAGCTCAGAGGCAGACTGTTTGCCCAGCAGGTGCAAGATCCTGGATTCTATTCCCAGTACCAGAAAAAAAGAAAAATAAACATATATATTCATGGTCCATCGATTTTATCAAGAATGCTAGAACCATGGAATGAGGAAAGAATAGACTCTTAAACAAATGGTGCTGAAAATGACTGGATGTACTCACTCAAAGAATTAGTTGACCCTTAATTCATGTCATACATAAAAAAATTAATTCAAAATAGATCACAAGCCTAAGTCTAAGAGCTAAAACCTATAAAGTTCTTTGAACATAGTTTATGAGTAAGTCTCCATGGCCTCAGGTTAGATTGTGATTTCCTAGATATAACACCAAAAGCACAAATACCAAAAGGAGGAGAAATTTGGCTTATTAAAACTTAAAGTTTTTGCTATGAATAATACCTTCAAGTAAGATATTACCCATAGAAATAATATGGGTAATTTAGTATTTCTATAGAAATAAAGTACTTGTAAATTATATCTGATAAGGACCTTGGATCTAAGACTACATAAAATGTGTTCAGTTTAAGAAAATGAATATGAACCAGTTGAAAAACATGAAAAAGATTTGAATAGATGTTTCTCAAAAGAGGATACAAAATTGGACAATAAGGACATAAAAGATGTCCAGGATTATTAGTCATTAGAGAAATGCACAGGAGTTACCACTTCATACCCCCTAGAGTAGTTCTGATTTTGAAAGGATGGACCCTAAGCCAGCGAGGTAGTGCATGCCTGTATCTCCGCCACTCTGGGAAGCTGAGGCAGAAGTTCCAGCCCAGCCTGGGCAGTTTAGTGACTTAGTGACAAACTCTCTCAGAATTTAAAAGTAAAAATAGGGCTGGGAATGTTGCTCAGGGCAAAGTCCCTGGGTTTAATCCCTAGTAGCATCAAAATAAAAAATTCAGGATAGACCCTAGCAAGTATTCAAAAGGTGATAGAGGAATTGGAACCCTCATACATCACTAGTGGAGATGTAAAATGATACAAACCCTGTGGTAGTTCTCTAAAAGTTAAATATAAACTTACCATATGACCCAGAACTTCTGTTCTTAGAAGAGAGTGTGTGTGTGTGTGTGTGTGTGTGTTTGTATGCCAGTGTTCACTGCAAACTTATTCATTAGAGCCAAAAGGTAGAAACAGTTCAAATGTGCATCAGCTGATGAATGGATAAACAAAATAGGATGTATTCATACAGTGGGATGTTGTTTCATCATTAGAAAAAGAATAAAGTACTAATTCAGACTACAGCATAGATGAATTTTGAAAATATTATGCTAAGTTAAAGAAGCCAGTCAGAAAAGACCACAAATTATTTATTTGGTTTGTGTGAAACAGTCAGAAGTGCAAATACAAAAACCAAATGTAGGTTAGTGGCTGCCAGGGCTAAGAGCTGGGAGCGTTGGAAGAAATGGGGAGTAGTAACTGCTAGTGTGTACATACTTTCTCTTTGAGATGATAAAAATGTAAAATTGGTTGTAGTAATGGATAATGCTGCTTTTCTTTCTCTCTTTTTTCTTTCCTTTCTCTCTCTCTCTCTCTCTCTCTCTCTTTCTTTCTTTTCTTTTCTTTTTTTGAGACAGGGTCTTGCTTTGTAGTTCAGGCTGGCCCTGAGCTCACTATGTAGCTCAGACAAGCCTCGAACTCACAGCAATCTTCCTCCCTCTGCCTCCCAAGTGCTGGAATTACAGGTTTGAGCCACTACGCCTGGCATTGTGGTGTGTGGTACTGATTGCCTTGCTGATGGCTGTGAGCTACCATGCTCAGTATTGTTCTATGTGGTTACCAGAGATCAAACCAGGGACCTTGCACTTGCTAGGCAGGCACTGGGACCACTGAGCTAAATCTGCAGCCCAATGCTGCTTTTCTTAAAAAAGAAAAATCAAACCTACCAAGTGTAGTGGTGGACATATTATGCATTTTAATGAGCAGAAAAAAATTATGAATAATCACATTCTGGTTTTTTTTTTCTGTTAATGGAAGAAAAGAATCGGAAAATGGAGTTAACTTAGGGGTCCCTCCAAAGTTAAACTTTCCCAAAAACCGATTATGATCACTGATTTTACTTTACATAGTATAGATTTGATATAATAATTCCATAGTTAGGGCATTTCCTTTGCAATGCATATTTTCTGTTTGGGACTGTATGTCACATGAAGTAGAAGACAGATGCACTGACCACAATTCACATACAAAATCTATGTCCCAACACTCCAAAGTATGGTTTAAAAACATAGCCTCACCACCCCACCCCCCTCTTTCTTGCCTTATCACCAGCCATCCCCTGTTCTAGCTGATTCTTTTTTTCACAGCTGCACTGAGCCTTTCCATGATTTTCTACACACCTCCTCTCTCCCTAGAAAACCTCTTCTCCTTCAGAACACAGCTTAATTGTCACCTTCCTGGTGTTCTTCCTGACTCCCATGGGCAGACTTAATTGCTCTTGCCTGTTTCACTAGTGTTTGTCTTTACCTCTTGTATATCATGTTGTTTGTTCGGCATCCTTTGGCCACTGAAGGCAGAAACCATGTTTTTATACATTCATGTTCACTAAATACACCATAAATAATCCAGGCCTATGATAAGATAGATACCTATCGATGGGTGGGGAGAAGGGCCAGCTGAAATAAGAAGCAAAGAAACACTCTTCTCCTCCCCCTATTCAGGGGCTTGATTATGTGCAGAAAGTATTTCCTGTGACCCTCTGGGAATGTCTAGCATTATGAAAGATCCAAATACATACATAATACTCCCTGCTCATAGGGATGTTATAAGATTAAAGAGAGAAGACTCAGGCGTACACTGTAATGATCGAATAATAAGAAACAGCATATAGTAAAGGATTCAACAGTTTACAGCAGATTCTAAATGATTTTGGAATTCAGTGCAAACAGAACTGCATCTTCTTCCTGTATCCCAAGTGTTATGGCCTCATGGCACAGCATTACAGGCAACTGACAATTCCAAATGTGTCCCTCCAAGGGGATGCCCAGAATGGCAGCGGGAGGCTCAGAACTCTGGGCACTACAGTGGACAAGCCATAAGGAGCACTGCTAATCCCTAAAGCAGTCCAGTCAGGGGATAAGAACAGAGTAAACAGTGAGCTGTGGCTCCTTGGGACATTTTCAAGGTTTTCAGACTCTCTTCTGCTCATCTGGGAATTCCTGTCTCTTTATCTCTGTTATGGAACTTTAAAAAGGCTACTCATTCCAAAATGCTTATTGGATGCTGTGTTAGTTTCCTAATTGTTACAACAAATCCCACCAATTTAGTATACCAAAAAAAAAAAAAAAGCCAGCAAGAATTGATTACTTTACAGTTATGTAGGCCTGTGGTGTGAAATGAGTCTCACGGGGCTAAACAGAGGTATGGGAAGGGTCGCACTCCTCCTAGGGAATTCAGAGGAATATGTGGTTCCTTCTTTTTGTACTATCTAGTGCTATGTTTCTTGCTCGTGGATTTTTTTATCCCATCTTGCAAACTGACAATGTAGCTTCTTTCTGTCTCTCTGCTCTCATATGGACTCCTCCCTTCCATGTCCAATCTCAGTCTGCATCTCTTATAAGAACACCTGTGATGTAGAGCCCACCTAGAAAATGCAGAATAATCCCCCATCTTAACATCCTTAACTTCAACACATCTGCAAAATCCCTTTTGCCTCAAAAGTAACATTCATGGAGTTCAGGGATCAAGACATGGACGTATGGGCTGATCAGGACTTAGCTCACTGGCAGAGGACTTGAATAGCATGTGGTATCCCCTAAGTTCTGTTCCCACTGCAGTTGTGCACATGCATGCACATGCGTGCACGTGCACGCGCACACACACACACACACACAGCAAGGACATCTTTGGGGGCCACTTTTCAGCTTTCCACAGGGGCTGACTGCCTCTCAGGCACTGTGGTAGACAGGTTGTATTTGTGCTGTTCTTCTTGTCTTCTGTTATACTGTAAACTTCCAAGACAGGGCCATGTTGTTTCTCCCTCACAGGCCCTGACAGGTACCCTTGCCTGCCATATATAATAGATTTATCCATATATCTATTAGATCATTCATGAATGATGTGAGCTGTACCCTGTCACATAGTAGAACTTAATTAAATTACCTTCACTCAAATAATTATTAAGGCAGAGAGGGGAGAGATTTTGGTATCCAGACATTCAGATACAAATCACCAGTTATTGTGTTCCTATTGTGTGCCAGACAGATGTCTAACAAGTTATTAAAGCTAAGGAAATGAATAAGGTGACACCACCCACTGAGAAGTAGCAAGCAACTAAGTGTGCTCCAGCTGGCTGAGAATGGTGTGGTGGGTAGTAACAGTGTCCCACTGCACAGGTTCCTTGCAGGAGATTGGATTCATGGATGCCCTTTCTCAGAGAACTCAAATAGCCATGTAGCATCAGCACTATGCCTAACATTAATCCTACCTTCATCACCCTATCTCCTCTTGAGCGCCCCTTCCTTACATCACTCCAAGTGCTCTCCAGCTTCTGACTGCTCACCTCTAATGCCGAGGAGCTCGCTTCTCCCCAGATACCCCCTTTGATACTCATGCCATTTTAGGAGTTAACAGAATACTTTCCTCTAGCTAAAACAGTGCCACTGCTCTTCCTAGCTCCTTTGTCTCCTGTATCTGCATAGAATAGCTCTATTTCTCAGTCTGTGACAATTATCTGGATGTTTCTAAAGAGTCCCATAAGTCTTGTCTTCTCATCCATTTATTCATTCAACACCTGCTTTCTGAGTATCCCTCATATGACTGGCATTGGCCTAGGGACTTAGGATAGAGATGAGCAGACCAAATTTTCTCCTTAGGAGGTCCCACTTTAGCAAAGAGATAGCTTTGTGAGTAGAACAGTACAGTGGATATTCTAGGCAAAAGAAAAAGAAGGCCAGAAGGAGCAGATACAGTGGTTCATGGCTGTAATCCCAGCATTTGGAGAGGCTGAGACATTAAGATCGCAAGCTTGAGCCCAGCCTGGCAACCTAGTGACTTAGCAAGAACCTACCTCAAAATTTAAAAATTTCACAAATGGGCTGGGGCTGCAGCTCAGCACAGAGGCCTTGGATTCAGGCCTCCTTATCAGTGGGTAGGGGGAGTTCAGCCTGCCAGGGGCAAAAAGTTTATATAGGTTGGACCAGGAGATAGGGCTGGAAACTCAGAGAAGGGTCAGATCCTCAAGGACCTTCTGTCCTGTACTAATTTGTTTGGACTTTATCCTGAAGGCAGTGGGAAGCCAGAAAAGATCATTAAGCGGGGAAGTGACACAATCAAATTTTTCTTTGACAAAAATAACTCTGGCAGCAGTGTGGAGGATGAAATCCAGGGGGTGAGACTAGAGGGAGGAAGACTGGTGCAGTCAGCCAGGAGGGTGATAATGAGGGCAGTGACACAGGAAATAGGAAGAAGGGAGTGAAGAGAGGATTTATGAAGTGGCTTTATCTGGGAGGAGACAGAGTAATCAAAATTGACTCTAAGGTTGCCAATGTAAAAAGTGATGGTAGGAATACAAGAGGAAGAGCAAGTCTGAGGAGGCAATGATGAGGTCGCTGTTGATACCTGAGATGTAGAAATCTGCGCAGCGAGCAGCTGGTTGTAAAAATGGAGTGCCCAAGTGTGGTCTGGGTATGAATGAACATGACACATTCTCGAATCTCTGGTGTTTATTAAGTGCAGGTGTCCACCATTCACTGGAAGGAGTTCCTGTGGCTCCCGGAGGTAGAAAGCTACACAGGACCATTTCTGCCTCTCAAGAGTGAAGCCTAGTAGGGGAAACGGATGCATAATCAAAGAATGAAAAGATGAAGTAGACATGTGGCAAAAGCTGTACACTGTGTGTAGTAACAGCAGCATTAAGGGGAACCACCACCCCCCACCCGCCCAAGCTGTCTTAGTTCTTTTTCTCATTGCAGAGACAAAATATTTGACACCCACAAGTTCAAGGAGAAAAGGTTTATTTTGGCTCAGTCCATAGTTGGCTGGCTTGAAAGTAGGATGGTGTAGCAGAGGAGAAACAGTCCATACCATGGTGGACAGGAAACAGGTAGCAGCAGGATCCAGCCTGCCTTCCTTCTCTCCCTTTATATTCTATCCAGTCTATAAGCCTATCGATCAGTGCACCCACACTCAAGGCGGGTCTCCCTGTCATCTACACACAGAACTATGCTAATTCCAATCAGTGGATCAGTTTAGTACCATGCACCTTTAATCCCAATATCACATATCCTATACTCAGCCAGCTCAGAAAAGCCCCACTTACAAGTGCATTGAGCTTTTGGGAGAATATCTAGATACAAGTCATAACACAGAACAAAAACAGGATGGCTTCTCAAAGTAACAGTCTCACCAGAATCTGGAGTGGAGTTTACCATATTAAAGTGACAAGAAAGAGTATTCCAAGAGCTGCAGATTTAGTTCAAGTGGTACTGCACCAACCTTTGATGCACAAGGGCCCGAGTTCAATTCCCAGTACTGGAAAAAAAAAAAAAAAGCATTCCAGCCAAAGTGAACAACAAAAGAAAGTCAAGAGATCAAGAATAGATATAGCAAAGGCAGTTCATTATTGCTGGAGCCCCAGATACCAGGAGATGAAACAAAAGTGCCTAAGAGTAAGGTCGTGGAAGGCTATAGGTACCATGGGCAGTACTTTGGACTGTGCCTTGAGCTATAAATGATGGGGAGCTGGTGAAAATTTTAAAGTGTGACATGGTCATACAAATGGGTCACTCTGATGGTTGTGTTTCCCGCTCCTAGAACGCAAGCTTTAGGAGAATACGCACTGGTGCTTAGAACAAAAATGGTGAGCACTCAGTAAATACTTGTGGAAGGAATAAATAATTGTGGGTGATCAATGGAAGGGGCTAAGATCGAGGTAAGAAGGTTGGTTGGTAACATTAATCCTGGCTGTAAATAATGAAGATGTGTCCTGAAACTGGCAGTGGGAGGTACCAAGATGTCATTGAAACTGAGAATGATGTCTGTGGTAATATCTGCCGTGACTTCATCCTTCTTTTAACCTATCTTACTGACAGTGTGCTCTGTCCTGGATACTGTGAGATCACAAAGATGCAAAGAGAATTAAGATATGTTGCCTGTTTTTAAGCAACTCTCATCTAGTGGGGTAAACACACTAACCCATGAAGAGAGGACTATAGTACTACACAATTTTTTGCATTTTTTAAGTTTATTTTTATCTTTATTGGTACATTGTATATACACATCATGGTCACACTGAATATTAAGAATTTATACCGGTATATGACACAATTTAATTCTCTTTTTTTCCCATTCCCCTACCCACCCAATAACCTCCCACCCGCTAAATATGTAATCTTTGTTTCCCTTTTTTATTACCATCACATTTTTTTCTTTACTCCTCATTACCCCTCCACCACATTTCCCTTTGAATATTTTCTATTTCACAGTACTATACAATTTTTAATGATGTGTTTGTGCTATGACAGAATTCAGAGCTAGTAGGGGCATTTGTAAGAAACAGCTAATCCACATAGAGATGCAGGCAAGGGCTTATGGTAGTGACATTTGGACCGTTATCAGACATGGACAAAGAGGTTTCCAAGCAGAGGAGGGACAGTATGGTGTTCTAGGATGAAGAATTGTGCAAGGATATACAATTCCAGAATGGCCTAATCAGGTTCCAGACTTGCTTAAGCTACAGGGAGGGGAGATAAGTTCCATCTCATGTGCTAACGTCCATGTGACTGGCAGTAGCTACCATTTGCAGCTATCATTTTCTATTCTGACAAAAGCTAAACACACAGGCCTCCAACATCTCTACATCTTGCTGATTCTATCTCCTAAATAGTTCTTAACTTCACCCCTTTGCAGTCCTCCCTACTGCCAGGCTCAGTCCAAGCCTGCATAAGGGCTGTGATAAGGAAGATTCTGAAGTGATCTCATCTGAACTTAATAGGAAAGACTGAGGAGACCAGTCAGCAGTGTCTGCCTTATACGTAAAAGTGAAGGACGGCAGTCTGCAGGTCACATCTGTAGGCCAAGCATAGTGTTAGTAGGAAATCACAGAAGCTGATACCTTAAAATCCATTTTTGACGATGTTAAGATTGAACTACTAGGGCCGGAGGGTTAGCTCAGTGGTTCCGGCGCCTGCCTCGCGAGCGTAAGGTCCTGAGTTTGATCCCTGGTAACCACATAGAATGCTGGGCGTGGAGACTCACGCCCACCAGCAATCAACCAGCAATTAGCACCAGATACCACAGTGCTGGGCGTGGTGGCTCACACTTGTAATCCCAGCACTCGGGAGGCAGAGACAAAAGGATTGCTGAGTTCGAGGCTTGCCTGGGCTACATAGTGAGCTCAGGGCCAGCCTGAACTACAAAGCGAGACCCTGTCTCAAAAAAAAAAAAAAAAAAAAAAAAAAAAAAAAAAAAAAAAAAAAAAAAAAAAAAAAAAAAGATTGAACTACTAGGTCAGGGATTTAGCTCAAATGTAACCATGCCTACCTTGGAAGCGAAAGGGTTAGAGTTCGATCCCTGGTGCCTCAAAAAAGCAAACAAACAGGGCCGGAGATTTAGCTCAGTGGTTCCGGCACCTGCCTTGCAAGTGCAATGGTCCTGAGTTCGATCCCAGTAACCACATACAATGCTGGATGTGGTGACTCACGCCCACCAGCAATCAATACCACATACCACAGTGCTGGGCGTGGTGGCTCACATCTGTAATCCCAGCACTTGGGAGGCAGAGGCATGAGGATTCCTGAGTTCGAGGTTTGCCTGGGCTACATAGTGAGCTGAGGGCCAGTCTGAACTACAAAGTGAGACCCTGTCTCAAAAAAACAAACAAACAAACCACATTGATTCTTTATCCCTCCGATCATGATGTGTATATACAGTGTACCAATAAAGAAATGGAGCAAGAAAAAAAAAGATTGAACTACTGGGGCTGAGGGTGTAGTTCAGTGGTATAGCAGTTGCCTGGTATGACTGAGCCCCTCGTTTGATCCCCAGCACTGCCAAATATTAACACATTGAAATATTTATGGGTTGAAGATAAGTTCTGTAGATAGAAAGCACAAATGATAGGTCAGTGATGAAGCTATAAATTTTTGGAGTTATCTGTAGGCAGATAAAAGATAGACAGTTTTTCTACAAAGATCCAGATAGTATCTTAGACTTTGCAGACCATAAGATCTGTCATGTCTGCTCAGTTTTTGAATGCCAAAGACACTGTAGACAATATTTAATTAAATGGCCATGGCTGTGTACCAATAAAACTTTATTTGCAGAAACATATTTTAGGCTGTATTTGGATTGCCAGCCAGTTTGTTGGCCCCAAAGCAGATGATGTGGGCATACGATTATGGGATATAATATAGTTTACTTGGTATTGAACAAGACTCCAGTTTGAGTTCCTGTTCCCATCTACACTAATTTTATATCCTTGGACAAGTCAGTTCTCCTTTCCTGATTCTAGCTCCTTATCTGTAAAGTGGAAATTCATAATAGCACTTGCTTTGTGGAATTGTGTGAGGAATAATTGGGCTATTCTGTGAAACCACTCATTACGGTACCTGGCATATAGTAAATGTCCAGTAAATGTTTCTTAATTATTAATAGCACTATTAGGATTGTTAGGGATGTTATAGACCTATAATTAAGACCAGAAGTATGAATGAGTTCACTGAGAAGAAGTGAATTACACATAAGAGAACAAAACATGGCCAGTTAAGGAGAAAACAGAGGGGAAGAAACCAGAGAAAGAAACCGAGAAGAAAGTGGCAACATCGTAGGAAAGGAACCAGAAAGAAGTAGTACGTGTCCTCATTATGTACTGCAAATGTACTAATAAAAGGTAAAACTTGAATAAAAAGAAAAGTTTGAGAGCCAAAGTGTTCACATTTGGAAAACAGGCCCATGATATGAAAAGACAGTCATCAAAAGAACTGCAAATGGGCCTGGGGATGTAGCACACAGGTAGAGCTCCAGCGTGCATGAGGCCCAGTGCAATGGCCAGCTCAGCAAACGGGAGAAAAGATATGCAAATAAAACATAAATGTGTAAAGGGATATTCCGCTTCACTGACAAAAACATGAAAATAAAGTCGTGTGTTTCTGCTGTTTGTGTATGAAATTGGAAAAGACATCAAAAATTAAAATGGTACCAAGGCACTAGGGAAATAGGTACACTATATATACTGATTGGTGAGAATGTAAACTTTGCAGAGAAGAGTTTAGCAGTATGTATTAAAATGAAAAATAATCATGCTCTATGACCCCACAATCTTCTAGGAATTTATCCCAAATACAAATGTATTTTTTAAATTGAATTCTTTATTGGTACATTATATACACAGGTCACAGTCACACACAACACTGACAAATGTATTTTTAAATATACATAAATGACATTGGTCCCAGCATCACAAAAGTAAAAACATTATAAAGTATTCAGCAGTAGAATTATTTGCAGCAGATAGACACACTGGAATACTCTACAGCCATTAAAGATGATGATGCAGCTCTACACTTACAGTTGTAGAAAGATTGTCTGTGACATATTATGGAAAGGTTATCAAGTGACATTTTCTTCAGTACATAAATCGTTGCCTCTAGCAGTAGGTTCTTTTGGTTTTGTGTTTGGTTTGGTTTTTGCCATCTGCATTGTGAGGTTTCAGGTCATTGCACTGTTTATGAAAGTTTCAGCAGTTAATTTTTTTTTACTAAGTATCTATTGCTTTATAGCCATGGTGGTGAATGTATGGCACACGTCCCACAGTGGGTTGTTTGTTATTGAAAGCTCCAAAAGCTTCGCCGCCACTGCTTTCTAGCAACCATAGCAAGGACCATGTCAGTAAACCAACTCTCTGAAAAAAAAAAAAAAAAACTTACAGCACTTGCCAATTCTGGTGATATGAGTTTCATTGTCAGCCGTGGTCCGTCTCCTCCCATTCCCCACTTCACTCCCGCCCCCACCACAGGTACACGTGATGACAATGCATCAACCCCCGTGGCGCCCACTGCTTCTGGGGATCCTGTGCTATGGCTCATCCTGCTATTGGGTAGCCAGTCTGCGGTTTGTTCCTGGATATGACTAACAAACTTGGCTGAGCACAGCAGGTTGCCTGTGCCAGTTTATCAGCAGAGCAGCACTAAGGGTGAATGGAGTACTACGACAAACTGCACAAGTGCACATGGGCCTTGTTCTTCCACTGCAGCCTCCGACTCTGGGAAGCTCCTGTTCCCTCTCAGACCTCAGTTTCCACATGTGTAATATGAAAGCTCTGTCCTACCTCTCAAGGGCTCACAAAGCTCTTAAATTTGCTGTATTTACTAATTAACTCTCACTAACCAGCTCCAGCGTACAGCTCACAGTAACTCCAGCTAGAAGAAGAACTGCTATATGTTTGCCAGGGCCAAATGTTAGTCAAGTGAGATAAAGATTAAGAATTAACTGTCACCCATAATCGTGGTAAAAGGAGTTTCAGTGCAATATAAAGTTTCAGAGGAAATGGGAAGTAGGAACTGGAGGAAGTAAATATTTTGTAGTAAACAGCAAGACATGAAGAATTGCTCAAGGACTATATAGAATCAAGGGAAATTTAATTTTGAGAGGTGGGATAGAATACTAAATAGATAATGAAATAAACTTTTTATTTTTTTAATTTAGAATTCGTAGTATGCATACGCATTGTGCATGCTTTAACATGCACACTAAGTATGTTCTTAAAACAGCCCTCATGGGCCGGAGATTTAGCTCAGTGGTTCCCACGCCTGCCTCGCAAGCGCAATGTCCTGAGTTCGATCCCTGTAACCACATACAATGCTGGGCATGGTGACTCACGCCAGTAGCAATCAATACCGCATACCACAGTGCCGGGCGTGGTGGCTCACACCTGTAATCCCAGCACTCGGGAGGCAGAGGCAGGAGGATTGCTGAGTTCAAGGCTTGTCTGGGCTACATAGTGAGCTCAGGGCCAGCCTGAACTACAAAGCGAGACCCTGTCTCAAAAAAAAAAAAAAAAAAAACAACAACAACAACAACAACAAAAACCAGCCCTCAGTGTGGGTGCAGTTATAATTTCCATTGCATATATGCGAAAGCTGAGGCTTAGGGAGGTGAAATGTCTTTTTCCCACTGTCTCAGACAGCAACCTGTATCTGTGTGTGCCTGGCTACTGCTTAAGCCCGAAGAAGACTAAGGCAGATAAAATGTGGCCACTAACACATGCACCTCAACCCTTCACCCAGGTCCTATGCTTTTAGATTCCATTTCTCCTAGGAAGAGAACAGGAAGCCATGAGCCTGAGTGTGGATTTTCCATTCCTATTGGACAAAAAGAGAAGAAAGCCAAACACGAGAGGGCAAGTGTCTCTAAGTGACAGTGAAGTGCACTGTGTTGAAGATTGAGGAGGGGTCTGTTGACTTTGGCAATTGAAAGATGACTGGGATATTTTCAGTGGTGCCAAAAAGTAAAAGACTGAGGGGAAATTTAATAATGAGGAAATAAAGGCAGAAAAGAGACAGAGAGCAAGGAGAGTTATAGATGAAACCTAATAAAATATTGGTAACTTTTAAAGGACTTTTTAATGTTCACATTCGGCCAGCATGAGCCTCTTTAATCCAGCCCTTATATGTTTTTGATGTAGTTCAGCAATTTTTTAACCATCTTTGCTTTCTGGTGAACAAGGTGTTCTCAGCTCCTGAGCTGAGCTTGCTGTTCAGCTTTTTTCCTTAGTAACCCTGGTTCCTTCCAGTAAGAAATGGAATTTCATTACTGTTGTGTAACTACCAGGTATACTCATTGCTACAGGCATGCACTACTTTTGAGGTCTTTACTGTGGACCAAGCTAGGATATATATGAAACATACATTGGTGGAAATGGGTATTGATAGAAAACCAGTTATCACAGCTTTTAAAAAAAAATCAGAGGCCACAGTGATATTCTGAAGGAGAGAGTAGAAGATCTTCTTTAGAGCAGAATGGTAGCCAATAAATATAGAAGGAAGACAGAGTAGAAAACTCAGTTTTGTGCATATCATCATCATCACCCCCTGTAATAATGGGTTCAGACAAAGATTATCAAATGGGTTGTAAAACCACTAAGCAAAGTGTTCTTGGGGAACAGAATATTCGCACACTCTCAAATTATCACCCCACAGATTCTGTACTAATTGCACAGGGGGAAATGCACATTTACAATGAGAAAATCTAACAGTCACCAGGGTGTACAAGTGATTAAACCTCAGCACTGTCAATAGCAGTACGACCTGACATTGTACATCCTGATGTGATAGAATAAGGAGTACAGAACATCATTTATGAAACGTTCTGGCAAAAAACATTTACCCTGAATCTAGGTATGAAGAAACAATTAGACAAACCTAGAATATGAGATATCAAATAAGTCAGCCGGCCTGGACGCTTTAAAATGTTGTGATGTGCAGAGACAGGAGAAAAGCTGTGAGTTCAAGGCCATCCTGGGCTACACAGTGAGTTCAGGGCCAGCCTGAACTGCAAAGCAAGACCCTGTCTCAAAGAACTAAAATAAATAAATAAATAATAAAAATAAAAATGCTGTGAGTGCCAGACATGGTGGCACATGTCTGTAATCCCAGAGCTCAGGTGGCAGAGACACAAGTTCGAGGCCAGGGAGTTCAAGGCCAGCCTACACTGCATAGTGAGGCCTGACTTTAAAAAATGTTATTATCATGACAACAAAAGAAGGTAAAGGAATTCTAGATTTTAGAAAACAATATGCTCTAACAATCAAATACAACATTGACTGGTTCCTCAGTCATTAAAAAAAAAGCAAACAGACACTAGAGACATTTGGAATAATTTGGAAAATGTGTCTAAAGACTGTGTTTTAGATATTGTTAAATTAATGTTGATTTTCTTAAATGTAATAATGTAAAAGTCATTGGAGATACAGCTTGGTGTCACCATGCCTGCCTGGCAAGTGGAAGGTCCTGAGGTAGACCATCAGTACTGCAAAAAAATAAATAAATAAAAAATAAAAAAAGGAAAACTCTTATTTTTCTTAAGAGGTACTTGATGAATGAGAGAAGTATCTTCATATTTGCAGCTCAGGCTCAGCAAACAGATGAGGCATGGAAAATTAGTGACAATTGGTAAATCTAGGTAAATGATGTATGACTTTTTCATATACTATTTTTTCAACTCTTCTATAGATTTGAAAGTTTTCAAGTAAGTTGGAAAAAATAGTTCTTTTTAAAGCCAGAAATATCTGGTAAGATTTAATAAATGGTCCAGGGACAATTGGATATCTACATGCAAAAGATAAAAATTACTCCAGATGTGGTACACACCTCTAATTCCACCACTCTGGGAAGCTAAGGCAGGAGAATCCCAACTTCAAACCAAGCCTGGGCAACTTAGTGACTTAGCAAGAAACACAAAATAAAAAATAATGAAAAGAGGCTGAGCATATAGGTCAATATGAAGACTTTGGGTTCATTCTCCAGTACCATAAAAAAAAAAAAGACTAAATTAGACCCTTGCCTTCCGTTGTACACAAAAATTCATTCAGAATGGGTGATACCCAAACATTAATGGCTAAAACTATAAAACTGTTAGAAGAAAACATAGGAAAATATTGTTAAATTTTTAGTTAGGCAAAGATTTGTTAGATATAACAAATGCATAATCTATAAACAAAATTTGACAAATTGGACTTCCTTAAAATCAAAACTTGTACTTGAAAGACCCCATTATGAAAATGAAAAGACAAGCCACAGACTTTGAGACCATAACCTGTAAAGTCTTATGTCTACAATATACAAAGAAATATCACAACCCAATTGAAGGAAGATTGATAGCCCAATAAAATGAGCAAAAACCTCTGAATGAAGTTTTATCAAAGAAAATATATCAATGGGGCTGGGGATTTAGCTCAAGTGATACTGTGCCAACCTTGGATACACAAGGGCCCAAGTTTGATCCCCGGTACCAGGGGGAAATATATATATATATATATATATATATATATATATATATATATATGTGTGTGTGTGTGTGTGTGTGTGTGTGTGTATGTATATACATATATATATACACACATATGTATATATATATGGTTAATAAACACATGACAAAGTGCTCAGAATCATTATGCTTTATAGAAATCATTTTAAAAGCACTATGAGATACCACTACACATCCACTAGTATGTTTGGAATAAAAATTATAGAAAGGGCTGAGGATGTAGTTCAGCAGTAGAACACTAACCTTATATGTGTAAGTCAAAAAATACAATGTTGGCAAGGCTGTTGAGAAACAAGACCACTCAAATATTGCTGATGGGAATGTAGAGTAGAATAGCCATGTTGAAAACAGTTTGACAGTTTCTGAAGAAGTCAAACATAACTTGATTGGAGCTGCAGATTTAGCTCACTGGTTCCGGTGTCTGTTTTGTAAGCTCAAGGTCCTGAGTTCGATCCTCAGTAACCACACACCACAATGCTGGGCATGGTGGCTCACGTCTGTAATCCCAACACTCAGGAGGCGGAGGCAGGAGGACTGCTGAGTTTGAGGCTTGCCTGGGTCACATAGTGAGCTCAGGCCCAGCCTGAGCTACAAAGTGAGACACTGTCTCACACACACACACAAAAAAAGTCAAGCATAACTTAATCATAGATTCCACTCCTAGGAATCTATCCAGCAGAAATGAAAACATACAACCTGAACAAAGACTTGCACATAAATGTTCACAGTAGCTCTTTTTTTTATAGCCATAAAGGTGAATCCAATGGTTTAGCAAATGGCACATTTTTAAGCTGTGATATATCCAGACCATGGAATTCTATTCAAGTAGATTTTTAAAATGAAGTACTGACATTCTGTAATGTACATAAGTGTTAAAAACATTATCAGCATGTTACATCCATACAAAAATCTATGCACAAATATTTATAGCAGCTTTAATCACAATTGCCAAAAGTGAGAAGCAACCAAAGTGTTCATCAATACATAAATGGATAAACGAACTGTGTTATGTCCATACAATGGAATATTATTCAGTATTTATGCTATGAAAAATAAAATAAGCTATTAAAGGCATGAAGGAAACAAATAAATATTGCTAAGAGCAAGAGCCCAATCTTTTCAATAAAAGGCTACATACTGTATGATTCTAACTCTGACATTCTAGAAAAGGGAAAACTATGGAAACAGAAGACTAGTGGTTGCCTGGAACTTGGAGGGGACAGTAGGGGGAAAAAGGATAAAAGGAATGAATTGGTGGAACACAAGTGATTTCTTGGATAGTGAAATTATTCTATCTGATTCTCTAATGCTAATATGATAACATATTTGTCAAGGAGCTGTATAACCCTAACATAAAACTATGGATCTTAGTTAATGTACCAATATTATAATAAATGTACTATCTTAATGCAAGATGTTAATAACAGAGAAAACTTGAAGTAAGGAGAAGGTATTTGGAAACTCTTTTATCTGCTCTTGTTTTCCCTTAAAACTAGAACTGTTCTAAAAAAAAAAACCCCTCTGATTTAAAAATACTTTATGCTAAGTAAAAGAAGCCAGATAGAAAATACCATGTATTATATAATCCCATTTATATGAAATGTTTAGAAAGACAGATTGATAGAGACAGAAGATTAGGGGTTGCCTGAGAATAGGAAGAAAGATTAACTGTAATCAGACATGAGGGATCTTATTGGAAGGATGGAAGTGTTCTAAAACATGACCATGATGATGGTTACACAACTCATTAAATTCACTAAAAATCATTTAATTATATACTTAGTGTGAATGAATTTTATGGTCTTCAGTAAAGCTATTAAAATTCATTTGAGCTCACATTTTAAAATTGTTATATAACTACAGGTCATATAAACAATTTGTGATAAGATCTTGTGTTCATAGAACAGAAAAATTGACATTATTAGGATAGAAATACTACCAAACGGATGAACCAATTCAACAAAATCCTACCTAGCTTTTTATACAAAGTGACAGACTGATCCTAAAACACATATGGAAATGTAAGAGACTAAGAAACTAGAATAATCTTGAAAAAATGTGAAGTGCTCACAAACTGTGCTACTTGCATAAGGGTAGACATACAGACCAATATAATAGACTTAATAGTCTAGAAATAAAACTTCACATTCATGGTCAATTGATTTTCAAGAGAGATACTAACTGTGACAATTCAGTGGGAAAAGAATAGTCTTTTCAACAAACGTGCTATGACAAATGCATCTACAGCCAAACAATTGAATTAGACCCCTTCTTTATACTATACATAGAAATTAACTTCAAATGAATCATGTACTTTAATAGAAGAAATAATGCTATCAGAATCTGAAAAGAAAACATCTTGAGTTAGGCAAAGGCTTCTTAGGTACATCACCAAAAGTACAAGCAACATAAGTAAAAATAAATTGAAATTCATCAAAATTAAATATTAAACTTCAAAGAACACCATCAAAACAAGTGAAGGTCGGTAGATATATCTCAGTGGTAGAGTGTTTGCATAGAGTGCATAAGGCCCTGAATTCCATCCCCAGTGCTATTAACAAACAAACAAACAAAAAAGATGGAAGAGAGAGAAAAGATAACTAATTAATATCATGAAAGAAAAAATTTATAAATCATGTATGTGATACACTTCTGTCCAGAATATGTAAGGAATTATTAGTGGTAAAAACTAAAAATATAGCCAAGGATCTAAATAGATATATATCCAAGGAACATACATAAATGAACAATAAGATTTTGTTTCCAGTGGACTGAGGGCCACCCACCGGCCCACTGCACCCCAGAGTGGCATGGACTCGGCTAACCAGGTACCATTCCATTTCTGGTGGTGGTGGGCTTAGGGCCCCCCACTGGCCCACTGTACCCCGGAGTGGGGCAGACTCAGTTACCTCGGGAGCCATTCAGTTTCTGGCAGCGGCAGACTGAGGGCCACCCACCGGCCCACTGTATCCTGGAGCGGCACGAACTCGGCTACACCGGGCGCCATTCCATTTCCAGTGGACTGAGGGCCGCGCACCAGCCCACTGCACCTGGGAGCAGCGTGGACTCCGCTATATCGGGTGCCATTGCATTTCCAGCGGACTGAGGACCACCCACCAGCCCACTGTACCTCGGAGCAGCGTGGACTCAGCTACCTTGGGCACCATTCCATTTCCCACAGCGGCAGAGGACTGAAGCCTGCCCACCGGCCTGCTCCACCCCGGAGCTGTGCAGTGAGGATTCAGGTATGGCCCCCGTGCAC